>JARHVA010011133.1:35000-89548 GCA_037957365.1 Torreya grandis
AACAAATAAAGAAACCAATCAAGCTAAATAGATGTAGTATAAATAAAAATAAAAGAAAGTACATAGATTTTAACTATGTATCTTCCCTTACCATGTTAATATTAAATAGATTTTATGTGTGTATAAGATGATGATAAGAGCTCAGTGTGTAGAGCAAGAGATAGACCAAAAAAATAATAGAAAATTTTAAATTTTTTTAAAAATATTCTATTATCACAAAAATGTCTCTATCTCACCACAATTCTAATACTTATTTCAATTTTTAAAAAGTACCTAATAAACTAAATATATGAAAAAAAAAATTCTTAGTAAATAACTGAAGACTTAAAAAAATTGAAAATTTTACTATGAAATAGTTAATTACTATTCATTTACACATTTTATATTCTTATAATTAGAACAACCACAAGAAGAAGTATAAAAACCTCAAGTACAATTTGTAAAAGGGTTTGAGAAGGAGATATTGGAAGAGATACCTAGTAAATAGGCATCATCTTCAGCCCAACCTAATAAACCAGAGTCCCCAATTGAGTATATTAACATGATTACACTAAGTCCCAAGGAAATAATGGAGGATGCACTCAAAGTAATTATTGATGACTATGTATAAAATTAAGAAGAGGAAAAAGTAGAAGAACCTCAAGCCTAAGATGAAGAAGCAAAAAATAAAAAAAGGAAGGAGATTTCATTGGACCTAATTCATGTTGCACCCCTACAAAAAAGGAAGGTTGAGTTAGCATTAGTCCCGATTGGAAAGAAGAAACCAAAGTTAAATTTCACTCATCTTTTGAGTTAAATTAATTTATTTAGTGATGATAATCCTATTCATGGGCCAATCATCCCTAAGTGGTTCATATATGGAACAATTCAAAAGATTCCAACCTTACATCATTCATGGGCCATAACCAAAGTAGTCAATGCCACTGTCCATGATGAGCTCAAGCCATGAATAGTGGCTCTGATGAAGGAAGATTAAGAAAGAAAGATGATATCCCCTAGAGAGTCAAGTGGCATTCAAGTGGAAACTCCTAGAGTCTCAAATAACACATAAATGGAGATTCTAAAGCCTTTAAAGGTGACATAATCATTAGTTAATGTGAAATTCAAACTAGAGACTATAGGATTGGAAAGAGAAACAAAAAATAAAGTCATGTTTATGGGTGAATAGCTTAATTTTTAGAGATTTGAACCATTTATTGGCTTGAATCTAGTAAGAGGTCATGGACCTAGTGAAGACCCAATCCATGAAGAAGATATAGTTGGATTAGTTGATGCTCATTCAACTCAACTAAAATTGGGCATCAAATGCCCATATCAAAAAATAGAGAACCTATAGAAATAAATAAAAATATTGAGACATAGGATATTATATCATTCCCTAAGGAAATGATTAAAATGTTTGAGGCATCATTTTATGATATGATTAAATCCTTAAATATATTGAAGGAAAGGCATAGTCCACTAGCCCAACAAGATGTAGTAGTTAAGGGCTTAGTATCCCAATGGATTAATTCAAAGGATATAATGAAAGAGATAATGAACATATTGGTTGAGGATTGAATTCCTATTCTCAAAACCATTAGTCTAGCCCATTTAAACACAATCATGAGATTCATTGGTGACAAAGTTAAATGTTTGTGTACATGGTCAGGGAGCTTGGAGAGGATCTTAAGAGATGATGAAGAGTTTATGGGTAGAATTTAATAACTCCTCAGAACCATGATTACTAAACACACAAAACTCATCTCCCTAGGCACCATTGTAGATGATAATTATAATCACATAGTCACATTAGACATGCAAGAAGTAAGAGCCAAGGCATGTTTGGGACTAAAAATAGTAGGATCATGACTATGGTCCTAACTATAAAAGATAATATTATTGAGTCAAGGAGCATCAAAGAATCCATGATAATAAATGATAAGGATTTTGAAGCCTTGGCTAGCTAGGAAGATGAGTGCTTCCTAGAGCTTATTGTCAATTTAAAGCTAGTCGATGAACAACACCAAAAGGCCATGAGGATTCTTCAAAATCAATATGGGAATTATTAAACTTAGGGCCCAATAGATATCTATCAATATTCTATTTTTTTGGAAAATTTTTAATATCGAGAATGGAACATTCTTTTTCTAAAGGCATGTGAAAATTTGTTAGAATATTTCCCCATAGGTCAATCCATTTGGGAAAAATGATATGTATTATAGAAATTTTGTCAATATGGATAGTTTTATTTACTTTTAAATGTTTTTAACTAACATTATTGATTGTTATATTACCTTAGCCTCCTATAAAAGGTAGTATTACCATTTTAAAAATAAATAGAGTCCTAAGAGCTATAAACTACATTGTAACTTTTGAGAAATTTAATACAAGTTGGGAATGTTACAAATTATGTCCCAATTTGTTTGTGTGAAGTGTCATCATGGCTTATCTCTTGATTTTATATTCTAAGTCTTATATTTGAATTTTTTTTAAGAATTCTATAAATGCAGCTATAATATAGGGTTGTTAATTTGTGCAAATGCTAGATTAGCTAAATGTACTTAAGTTTACTTAATTTCATTTTACTCTACATGAAGATGTGATATGTTATTTTATTACAATAATAAATATTTAAATTAAATATAGTTCATACTTGTATTCTTTAAAATTATCCTTAGAAACTATCTTAGTGTGTAATGAGATTTGAGTATATTCTATTTCATGTTATACACTGGTTGAATGCATGCTCAACTAAAATTCAAACCTTATCATGATGTTTGAGACAAAGATCAATAATAACATTCTTTCTTTCCACTCTACCCTTCCTTTTTATTTTTTTTACTATGTCGTTATAGCTTATAATCACTATGAACACTCATTTTAGAATAATTTTAGATTAGAGTTTGATCATAATTCATTGGTACTAACATATATGTTTCATACCTTGAAAAGATTATTAAATACCAAGGTGGATGCCAACCACTAATTAATATAGATGTTGTGGAATATTCTAAGTGATCTGCTTCTATTTCACCAAGGATAATCTAATTATCACAACCTTAAACTCATGCTTTGAACTCCGTAAGTTATAAAATGAGAGTGTTATTTAAACATTGAGAGCACTTGTGATACACATAAAGGAATCAACACATCATAGTGACAACCAACATTATCTCCCATAACTCAACCACACATGGGTAAGCTATATTTTTCATTATACTCTTATCACTTTTTATGATATCTCAAAATGGGATTGAAATACTTAAATTTGAATTTTTCCTAGATCTCATTTACTAAAAAATATATCATTGATATTTTCACCAATTTTTCATGAACTTATAAAAATAAACCAAATATAATAAATTTATGATTTCAAATATTGAATTATTAATTTTTTTGTTTTATATGAATATTCTAAATAAGAATAATTAAATAATCAATATGAAGCACAAGTGTAACTCCTGAATGAAGCTAACACAATAAGCATCGAGGATTTTAATCCTTGAGTATAAGCATCTAAACATGTTCTTTCTCCATGAACTACCCATCATAGATAACCTTCAAGTGTCTTTTCCCAAATGGTGTGACTTCCCAAGGAGTGGCATCCCTTGAAACCTTACATGTGATGACTTCCTTTGGATTTTGTTTCTTCATTATGGCACCCCATTCATGAAGGATGAATTTAAATTTGCACTTTATTTATTTTTAAAAATGGACATTACAATCATCCCTAAAAAAAATCTCTTATCCTTAAGTAATTTTTATTATGGATGCTCTAAAATGGTCACTCCTTACCAAGTTGCATCCTCGATAGGTAAATTTTTCCAATGGATCAAGTATTATTTGATGCTTGTGATTCTTAACCTCTTTTCATGGACATCTAAGATGGCTTATAGTATTAATATCAAATTTACCTCTTCATCTAATGGGGGTAGCTCCATAGAAGTAATATTATGTTATCCAAGTTCGTTTGTTAGGAATGAAATATGGAAAACATTATGTATTCAATTACATCCTAGTAATTCCAATTTGTAAGCAACCTCTCACACTCTCCTCATGACTTTATATGGGACATGGAATCATGGCTTGATTTTTTTATCTCCACTTTACTTGATATAGGAATATTATTAGGGTTTTAATTGAAAATATACCATGTATCCTGTATTAAATTCCATTTTTATTATACACTTATCTACATACAACTTTTTTTTGATTGTGCACTTCCTAAATATTTTCTTTGAGAGCTCTAAGGATACCTTGAATTTTTAGGATAAAATCCTTAGATATTGGAACTATACTATCTAAAATGACCAATTCCATGAAGGAATTTACATCATGCCCATACAAAACTTTGGAAGGTGTCATTCCAATCAACATGTGATAAGATATATTATAATAGAATTCTCCTAAATGTATCTATTTGATCTATGCATTTTATCATCCCGAGACATAATTCCTTAAGTACCCTTAAATCCACTTATTTATTGCTTCTATTTGACCATCTATTTGATAATTATAAATTTTAATTAGGGTCAATTTAGTGCCTACTAGGTGAAAGAGTTCTTGCCAAAATGAACTCATAAATATGTTATATTTGTCACTAACAATGTTCTTTGGTAGCCCATGTAGTTTAAACATTTATATCAAAAATATTCACAATACTAAGGGGGCATAATACTTAGTGGGAAACATAAATAAATAATCATACTTGTCAAATTGTCAAAAACTACAAAGAGGCAACTCTTTCCTTGAACCATAGGCAACCCAATAATAAAATCAATTGAAATACCTTCACATTTTTAAGAAGGAATGGGAAAGGTTGAAATAATCCTATTATAAATTCATTATCTATATGGTTTTGTTGGCAAGTAGGACATTCCTGAATGTACTTAATAACTTCACCTTTAACCCATTTTTAATATGACTTATCTCATTTTTGTTTATCTATCTTAAAATAGCTTGGATGGCCAGCCAATGGTCTGTCATGAATGACCTTTAAAATTTTATGTTTAATCTTCAATTATTATACCAAAAACATTCCTTTTATTATAAATAATGAGACCTTATACTACCTTTTATCATTTATCCCCCATATTACCCTATAATGCAACATTATCAAACTCATTTTTGACATACTTGACTATTATAAAAGCCTTCCAATAAGTTACAATCATAGTCATGGAGCACAAATATAGTTTTCTTGATAATGCATCTACCATAATATTATTTTTTCCTTTCACATATTCAATATAAAAATAAAATGCTTTGAAATTTCTCACCCTTTTTTTATCTACCATTAAGATCTTTTTGACTTAATAAAAAATTTAGACTATTATAGTCTATTCTTACCACAAATTTACCACATATAATGTATTTTTGAAACTTGGCTAGTGCATGTATGATTTCAAACATTTGTGTATCATAGATAGAGTACTTTCATTCATGTTGTTTAAGTTTTCTACTTTCAAATGTAATTTGATTACATTTATGCATTAGAACAACACCTATTCCTTAAATTGATGCATCACTTTCCATCACAAAGGGTAATTTAAACTAGGTACAACCAAAACTAGAGATGAACTCATTTATTATTTAATTTTAACAAATGTTTATTGAGTAATTTTGGATGAGTAAAAGGATCCCCTTTTTGTCAAATTAGTCAAATAGATAACTAGTTAAGGAAACCGTTTAACAAATCTCCAGTAGTAAGTACGTAACCCCAAGAACCCTCTCAATTGAGCCATGATAGTATGAGGGGCCAATCTAATATAGATTGGATATTTTTTGATAAACATGCACTCCCTAACTATTAATAGAATGCCCCAAGTATACAATCTCTAACATTCCAAATTTGCATTTAGATATTTTAGCAAAAAAAGGATTAATGATCTAATATTTACATCACTATATCTAAATGTTTTAAGTGTTATTCTCATGTCTTACTATGTATTAATATATCATTAAATAAAACCCAAATAAACTTTTTTAAATAGTTACCAAAGATATGATTCATACAAGACTGAAATATGGATGGATCATTAGTAAATTCAAAGGGCATAACTTAAAACTTAAAAAGTCCATTATGACATATAAATTCCATCTTCTAAACATCTTCCTCCTACACTCAAATTTGATTTTATCATATTTTTAAATCAATTTTTGAAAATAAAATATCTCCATGGAGTTCATCGATTAATCCATTAATTCTTGGTATTGGATATCTATTCTTAATGATCTTCTTATTCAATTATCGGTAGTTAATGGACATTCTCAAAGTGACATATTTATTATTAAATAAGACCATTTAATAATAAAAAGGACTTGAATTTGTCCTAGTATGCCCCATTTTCAATAATTATTTGATAGCTTTTTCAATCTCCTCTTTATATAATATGGGGTGGTGGTAAGGTGTAATTATTAATGTCTTGGTATTGTTTTCTAAGTCAATGATATGATGAAATCCCATATCTAGTGGAAACATAGTTGGAATATTCTTAAAAACCTTAGCAAATTTATCAAATATGGTTTTAATATCTTCATGGTATATCTTATGTTACAACTTTATAGATCTCACCAAAGATTGTGCCACCCATGAAATTTGGCCTTTCCTAAATGTCCCTTCCATCCCCTTTACTTGGGGGGGGGGGGGGGGGGGGTTCATTAGCCATGACTTGAATCACCACTTCTTTCCCATCTAATTTAATTTTTAATTCCATGGTTTGATAGTTTTTTGTAAATTCCCCAAAAATAATTTATCTATTGAACACCTAACACCAAATATTTTTCACTAATGTATAATATATAAAAATCATCATTTATTTGATTTCTTGCAAATGTGAGATGGAGTTGTTAAATTTTTTTTATTACACTAAATGGTAAAACATCACCAATTATCACCTTAAAACCTTGAAATTGTTATGATTTAAAACCCATTTTTATGACCAGTCCTTCACAGATGAAATTATGGGTGGACCCAATATTTATCAATATAGTGATTTTATACCCTTTTAGACTCCCTTGTACTCTAAAGGGGTGGTATCTAGGATACCTATATAAAGTGGTAAGAGTACCCTATAGAATATTTCCCATTCCTTATGGGTCATGTAATATTTATTTAAATTTAATTTATTCCTCATTAGATTTACCATTTGAAATGACTTTTATGTGATGGACTTGTCCCTTTCCAAGATAATGTTGACCTGGTATCCAATGATCCTTACAAATGAAGCATATGTTTTTCTTCCTTAACTCATTGCTTATTTTTGAATCTATACTTACTTTAGTTAATCTTAGTTGGAATCATACTAATTGAAATGGCCTTCTTTATTGAACATATAGTTCCAGCCTTTGCTATCTAGAAGGTGGGTTCTGTGGCTATCCACTATTGGTTGTTCTTGGTTGTACAAATGGTAGAATTATATTTATAAATGTTGAGGTCTCCAAATTAAAAACCTTTTTAATTAATTATTATAAGGAAGAAGGATTAAAGGATTTAAATAAACCCTAGATTACATTAATCAATCTTTCTATGAAAAATAATACAAGCCTCCTTTCAGTAACATTTGGAACCGTCATGATGAGCCTCTAAAATTCAGCCACATTGTTTCTTTGTTTTAATAGTGCCAATTATAAAAAAATGAATTTTGGGGTCAATTCTAAAAAATATTTCAGTAAACCACATATTAAATTCATCATATGATTTAATGATATCATTCCCTTGTGTAATTCACTAATTATACCACCATTAACAACTTACTCCTTCAAGCTCAAGGGTTACAAATTTGATCACTTTTTCTTCCATCATATGTCAGAGAGATAAGTAGGTATCTATTTTTTATATCCATGGTCAAACTGTGCATTTTTTAAAGCCATAAAAATTAGGCAAAGTTAATTTACCCAAAGCATGTTGAAGATATCTTTGATTATTTTGGGGTGTATGATCTATCTTGGTACCATTTCAATTTATTTCCATTGTCATGAAATTTATGAGTAGAATTTTCCCCCAATGTATGGATGACACCATTGGCTAGACAAGTCACACCATAAATGTGGGAACCACCACCACAACCACAACCATGGGGTAATAAATAATGGATTCCAAAGACGTGGGGGATGACTAAAAATACTTCCCTAGGCATAATAGTAAAACCAACAACCACATTGGATACTATAGTAACCACTTTAATGGCCAAATCAACAATAGTCTCATTATCAAATGCAAATAAATTTTTCTCCATAGTATGACTTTATGGCTTCACAACCTCATCCACCACCAATTGTGTAGTAGGTTAACCCACCATAGTTACCTACCCAACCAGTGGTAAATCCTAAGAATAGGCAAAATACTCTTATTTATGGAGTTGAACAAGAAATTATTATTTCAAGGGATTTAATTGAGTGTACTAATGTTAAACTCATGTTAGGTAAGGTAGTAAGATATTCACCCATTACCATAACTAAAATTCCGAGTGAAGAAAACACTCTTAAGTCACTTGTAGTCCAAGAACCAAATGAAGATAAGATAGAAGTCACCACAACTCCAATCACACCAACCACAATTCAAGATCCCCCTATTGTTCCATTTCTTAAGAGACTTAAGGAAGAAAAACCTAGGGAGGGTTATAAATTGATGAAAATATTAAGAGAGATGAAGATAAATATTGCATTGTTAAGAGACATTATGGCTATTCCTAAATTGAATCAAATAATTTAAGGATTGTGAATCAAAGCACTAGGTAGAAAGAAATAATATCCTAAAACAATTCAAGTAACTATAAAAATTATTGATTTACTACTAGGAAATATACGTGTTCCCAAATATGAAGACCCTAGTAGTCTAATGATGATTGTGACAATTGGGAACAAGTCCATACCAATTGTTCTTATAGATATAAGTTCTACCATCATCATAATGACTGTTAAAATAGTCAAATATTTATCCTTCACAAGGCTTCAACTTACCACTATAATTTTGCAAATATCAGATTAATCCACTATTGCACCTAAAGAAAACATTTTCACCTGAAGGAACCATAAAAAATGTTCTAGTCACCATAGAATCCTATGAATACCATGTATATTTCATGATCCTTATATCTAAAACCATGAAGGTAGGGTATTCAATTATTCTTGGAAGACCTTGGTTAGCTATATTCATAGCATGAATTTACTGTAGATCTAGTAATATGACCATTTATAATGGAGTAAATGCTAGACAAATATCCCTTTATCCATATACTAGACCTTAAATGTATCTTTATAAATAGATATGGGTGGGTCAACCTAAAAATAATTAGAGTAGTGTGTCTTCCTTAGCCATGGTCACTATAAAATAACATGTCCAAGAATTTGAGGAATGGATAATAGATGATTTGGAACAAGACAACATAGCTCTAACTTTTGAAAGCTTAACTCTGAAGAATAAAATTTTATCTATAAAGATTAATAGCTTAGTTCTAAAGATAAACAATCATGAATGGGTAGAGTTTAGATTCAGTATTTCCCCAAACATTTTATTTAGTCTACAAGATATCTATCAAGCCATAGTTAACTAGGCTCAAGAGGGGCAAAATTCATTTTTAAATGCTTGTCATTGTCCAACGACCAATCTTCTCTCCAAAAGTAAAACATTTTACAAGGATGTGGCTACATTTCACATGTTACTACAACATCCATGTCCATTGAATGTTTTGATGAGTCAATACAATAAGGTAATTTCCATCATTCCAGGTACCAAAAGAATTTTAATCCATCTTGGTAAACTATTGAATATCAATAGCTAGTTAATATACTAGCAAGAAAGTAAAGTGTTTGATGTATTGGTGTGATACAAAAAATCCTTCACTTAAGATTACAATTATATGAAATGAGTAAATCCCAGTGTCTGTACCCATCACATTTACACCAAAGATGTTAGACTAGTTAGATAACCATAACATAGAATTAACCCTACCTCAAAATAGATCATAAAGATAGAGAAATAAAAATAATTGAAAGTGGTTTCATTACCCCATATCTAATAGTCAGTGGGTTTCACCTCTAGTAATTTTAACTATGAAGAAAGGAAAATGGAGAGTGTATGTAGATTATATAGAAATAAATAAATCCACTATGAGGGATTAGTTTCCTTTGCCTTTTATTGATCAAGTTTTAGATAACTTAGTAGGAAAACAATAATTTTATTTATTAGATGGGTTCAACTGATACAATCAAATCATAATATCCTTTGAAGATCAAGTTAAAATTACATTTACCTACCCCTAGGGAATATTTTCTTATATAGTCCTTCTTTTGGATTATGTAATGCACCTGTTACCTTTCAGAGAGAAGTGCCATCCATATTTTCTAATCTTACAAATGATTGTGTAGAAGTATACATGGATGAATTCACTATCTATGTCAACACATTTGATGAAACCTTGAGTAATTTAGATAAAGTGCCCACTAAATGTGAAGAACACCAAGTATTCTTGAGTTATGAGATGTGTGTAATAATGGTTGATGAAGGGATAGTATTAGAACATCATATCTCTTCTCAAGGAATAAAAGTGGATACCAATAATATTGAATTAGTTTATAGCATCCCCATTCCTTAAATATAAACATATGTTAAAAGTTTTCTCAGTCATGCAGGATATTATAGAAGATTTATTGAAGACTTTAGCAAACTAGTTGCACCTATGTTTTCCTTGATAACAAAAGGTAGTTAATTTATATGGAATGATAAGTGTCAAGAAGATTTTGAAACATTAAAAAACAAAATTATAAATGATCTACTTTTGAAAGGACCTAATTAGGAACAACCTTTTCATATTTATATTGGTGTTTCCAATAATGCATTAGAGGCAGTTCTAGGACAAAGAGATGAGGAAGGAAAAATGTATGCCATTTATTATATCAGCAAGAATCTTATTCCCATAGAGAAAAACTACACTACCATATAAAAATAATTTCTTGATATTATTTATGCCATTAACAATATTAGACACTGTTATTGTACCCAACATACCCTTTTTTTTTATAAAATTAGGGACCCACTTTTTTCAGACTATGGTCTTGACTTTGAGCCCCTCTTCTATAGGTTTATGCAAAATCTAGGAGAATATTGATTATTGGCAATTCTTTACTTTAGAAAAATGGAATTGGTATTGTGTTCATAGTCTAATTATTTCTATTTGGCTTATGTCTTTAGGCTTTTCCTTTTGGGACTTATGCAATTTTTCTTTGTTGATTATTTTGTCCATTATTTGAATTCCTTCAGCGTTTGTGTTTCAGACTTATTATTGTGAACTTTTGTCATGGACATTTTGTCTTAAACATAATGCCCTTTGGATTTTTTGAGACCATCCCCTTGAAATTTCCTTCATACATTTTATTTGAGATATTTTTCCCTTCACCCTTGACCTTTGAGACTTTTATTTCACTTTGGGACTTTTCTCATAGGCCTTTTTTTCCATTTGATCCAATTCCTTTAGAAATTTTATCTAAAACAAATCCTCCAAAAAATATATTTTAGCCCTTTGAACTTAACCTTCAACCTGTTTGAAAGTTCCCTTTGGTCTTTTGAAAATATTATTCGAGAATTTTATCCCATGCCCTTTTCCTGATGAAAATGACCCTTCAAAATTTTTGCCATCAAATATTTTTTCCAACGCAAAAATCTCAAAATAATTCCCCATAGTAATCTTTCCAATAAAATTTTGCTGAAACAATGACCCCAAAGTCACATACCCTTCGAGCTTTATGCAACCTAACCTTTGAGACTTTTATCTCAAACCCTTTCCCCATCAAAAATTTACCTTACGAATTGGACCCTTTGATCATTTTTTACATGAAGTAGATACTTAGAACCTTTTGCACCTACCCTTCAGATTTCTTGAAATGATCCTTCAAACATTTTGAGTGACCCTTTGGTCCTTTTTGAAATAGTCGCATACCCTTCTAGACTTTTTCCTAGACTGTTATCCCTTCGGGACTTATCTTTTAATAATTTTTTCTTGACCCCTTTTCCCTTCACACCAACCTTTTGGGACTTTTGTCCTAGGACTTTTTCTTTTGGCCAATTCCTTCAAACTTTTATTTGAGAAATTTCACCCTTCAACCTATTCATTTAAATATTTTATCTGAGAGGATTTACCCTTAAAACTTTTCACTTTAAGGCTTAACCTTCAATAATTTTTTCCTAATCATTTTTTCCTTTGAGACATTTCCTTCAAACTTTATGTCTCAGACATTTTATGTGACAAAAATGTAGTCCCTTCAGACTTTGTGTCTTGGATGTTTTTCCCAATAAGATAAGACATACCCTTCAGGATATTTTATTTAGAAATTTTATCTAAAATAATTTACCTAATGATATACATGACCCAAATAAAATATACACAAAAATAACCCCCACATAAAGTGGCCAAAAATAATACCTTACTTCCAATGACAATAGACCAAAGTCCCTATAGAATTGCTAGGTATGACCCCTAAAGTCAAGAATTTTATTATGTATATATGATAAATTTGAATTTATGTTTTATAGGAGAAAATCTATAAAAGACAATTTTCAAACTCGTGGGGATTAAAAAAGTCAAGCACCAAGATATATAGTGTGCATTAACTCACATATCACAGATCAATGTACAAAATCAAGCATGGCAATAAAGGGATGTATATAAAAATCATGGTAGTGATAAGTGTTACCCTTGAGGGAATGTTTAAACAAAGGATTTTTTCAAAATCTCTATTAAAATTCTAAGTGGAAACATTGTGAGAGCACAATACCCAAAGATCTAATGATGCATAGGAGCCTAGTATATCAAGATCAATAGTGAAATATTGACAAAGACTTTTTAAAGGTCATACAATAAGCAAGAAGTTTCCACATGGTGCAAAGGCTCTAAGTGATGGAGTGTGTTTTGAAAAATATCCCAATAATCTCATGGAGTTTTCAAATGGCATGCTCACACTCCATCATGCATAGGGATCTAACAGTGCAAGTCTTAGGTGTACTTTTCAAAGGTCTAGACTCTATAAGATGCATAGGCAATATGCAATGCATAGTCATGTTATATTAGTCATAGTTAAATAATGTCACTAGTTTTAAATGATTGATATAATGATATGTGTCTTAAATGCATGTCTGAGTGCCACTTGAAGGTGACTAATCCAAAATATCTAATAGGTTATTCTCACAACCTATAAATGAGGCATGTGTAGTTTTGTAAAAAAGTACATATATTTATAATTTATATAGGGTTTAAGCTATAATTATAAAAAAAATCCCCTATATTTATACACATGTACATTTTTCATACCTTTTACAAAGGTCATTTTAAACATATAACTACAAGTAGACTTTTTTATAGTTTTAGACCACAATTATAACTCATGTTTTGATTATCACATGTAATGACCTTGCATGAAATTAGAGAATGAGGTGACACCTTCCCCAAGTATATATAAATAATTAGAATTCAACTTAGTTTTTCATAAGAGAATTTTTAAATACAGAAGAAATATCATTTTTGATCTTTAGTGAATGTGTTTGTGTATTTTCTTTCTAATTTTTTTATAATTAGTTGTTACTTTCTTTGGTTTTATGTTTCAATAATATTTAGTGTGCAAAAGTTGTGAATGGATTCTTGATTATTTTAATTGAGGTATTGACCTATAGATGTGAAATAATAGTTGAAATATTGGTAATTATATTATTTAAGATAGTCAAATTCAAATTGATTCATAATTATGATTGTGCATGAGTGCTTTTTTAGATGTAGTTTTTTGTGTGTGCAATAGTTTTCTCAAATACTTTACTATCCTGAGCCATAATCTCCTGATCAAGGGTGTGAAAAAAGTAATCTAAAAGGATAAATCTTTGTCTAAGGCCTATGGATTTATTACATCTTTATCTCCTTAGAATTCTTATCCATGTCTAAATATGTGTGTGTAATTACTGCTAACAATAGGCATAGGTTCTAAGACCACTTATCCTTTTTAAAACCATCTAGGGAAGTAATTCCTAAAAATCATAGAAGCTTTATTTTATTCCTTACTCTTCCCTCTTTTCTTTTGAGTTTGTTTTGAGACTTACCCACTTTATATTAGCAACCAACCACCCATCCAACTCATGCATATATTCACTACCATTATTAGGAACCACACCTCCATCTAGAAAACCTTGTCAATAACCTATATATCCTACCTTATATTCCATCAATAGGCTATAACAGATCACATACCTACAAATCATTCCCTAGTGTGGAGTTTACCTCAATTGAGATCATAAAATGCTAGAGCCTACCTTTTTAAGGTTATTGTGTGCATAAAACTCATATCAATAGTTCCACTGGAGATAGAAGTAGGGGAAACACCTTTGATAGTATTATTTATCCTTTACATAGAGTTTCATTAGAGTCACCTAGGTTAGTGACCATATCTAATTCTTAGGTTGATTTATTAATCCAACCCTTTTCAAACCATAGGAGACCTATAACTATGCCAATAGTCCTAATTCAGAATGATCCACCTCCTCTAATAAGGAATCCTTTACTCGTAGGGAACCCTTTACTTTTTTATCATCTGATGGCTCATTAACCACCCTAGTTGGTTAGATATGCTATTTCCATCCCAAGAGACATGCATTATTTACCTTGAAATCCTATGAAGTATCTACCATCCTTTTCTCCTTTACGATCAAGCACACTAGAAGATCATATCAAATCCTTCAAAACTACTTTGAGATTAATGAATGTTGTTAATGAAGATGTTGCATGTAGATTATTTAATTTCATAGTAATGGATGCTACTTATAATTGGTATTTAAATCTAATGGATAATTCCATCACTTCTTATGATGAGTGTCAAGCTATTTTCCTTCCAAAATTTGGATAGGTTACTAGTCCCAACATAATATACCATCTCTTCAATAGTATAAAGAGAGATCCTAATGAGCTTATCTGTGCTTTCAACATGAGATTTCAAAATATGTATAATTTTTTAACCCTAGCGTACAAACCAAATAAAAATCTAACATTAAAAATGTAAAATAATGCACTAGATCTTATTATTGTAGTGTACCTAAGGATATTTTTTGTAACTAAAAATTTGGCACAAGATTTTAAATAAGCCATTAATATTGATAGATAGCTCAATCCTCAAGTGCCCATTATGTCCAACTTCCATAGTAGCTTTCCCATGTTGAATTTGATTCCAAATGTAAGGTATAAAGTTTTGGCATTCAATTAGAACTAGATATATATGCTACCTCCCATGATGTAAACAACATAGCCAAATGTGGATTCTTAAAAAGTCACATGTAGGGTAATGGATACCAATATAATAAAAAATCTACTATGTTTCCTATTTTTATTCTGGAAGGCACTAACTCTACAAAAGTAGAACTAGATTTTATTCAAAAGATCGTTCAAATTTTCATCAATTATTTCTTAAATATGTAAAGGAAGATGAGAAATGCCAATGGCCCAATTGGTAATTAAAACTCTATATTTTAGAGATATAATTAACCATTTAATAGCCTATAAAATATATGGAGTAGCCTAATAAGCTCCTAGAGATCAACATAGTAGAGATGACTCTTCCCAATTGGTGAAAAAATCATAATACTTACAAATATGGTGAGCTCAACTGCATTGAATTTTGTATAGCATTCAAAAAATTTCAAAAAGAGGTGGTTAAATAAGATTAGATTCATATTCCACTTGAGCATCATCTAGATTCTAGATCTTCTAATACTGCCATGTTCTTTGAAACTCATTAGTTTACCTTTTAAAGTAAAGATTATAATGAGCTAGAGGACAACATGGACAAATTTCACACTTTCTAATAGTTCTAGAGAGGTACATACAATCTAAAGAATAAATTAGCCACTCATAACATCAACTCCTCCAAATACCATGATGATTCCTCCTAATCCTAAAGAAGAAAATAATCCACCCCCTCCAAAGGGGAATGATCAACACTAAAATAAGGAAGAACCATGTAAAGAAGAATACAACATTGTTGATGATATGAAGAAGATAAAGGTGAATATAACTCTTCATGATTTAGCTCAGATTACTAAATAAAAAGAGTGTACTAGGAAGATGTCTATGGAGAAATAAAAATCATCCATATACAAATAAAAAGCATGTAATACCAATGTCATATATAAAAACAATCCATAAGTTTCCCTTCTTGGTGACTATTTGGGTATTAGATAAGAACATTCATAACTATTTAGTTGATTTTGGAGAATCTATAACTGTCATGCCTATATCCATATGTCAAAATAATTTTTTGACACCAATCCCTTCAAAGAGGATGGTTTCACAATTAGAAAATACAATTATCCCTATAGTTGGTGAACTAAGGGATGTGCATATCCAAGTAGCCTCTAAACCATGTGTTTAGATGTCCATTGATATTCTAGTGGTAGAGTTACCTAAAGGCTATATTCTACTACTGAGTAGAGACTTCTCCAAAGCACTCAATAGATATTTCTCTATAGACTTTTTCCATATATGGCTATCATGGAGAAGAGTTAAAATAAATTAAAGATTGATAAAGAGCCAATAATGAAGTATCTCATTATGGAGTATAACATCAAGAATGAAGTGGTAAAGTATGAGTCACCTAGCCTTGGTATTTATACTTTTACTATGTATAATGAAGTATAAAATCTAGAGCATGAAGGTTCTAATCAACTATGGAATTTACACTTTAATGGCACTAGGTCCAGGTAAGGATCAGGCATGAGAATTGAGCTGATTGATCTACAAGGTAAAACATTTTTGGCAGTATACAAGTTATAATTTTAATACACTAACAATAGATTTGAGTATGAGGCTTTAGTTCTAGGACTATAGTTTGCACTCATGAATAATTTGAAACAAATACCAGTATTTGACAACTCAGAGTTGATGATAAATCAAGTTAGAAATAAATACCAATGTAAGTTGTCTTATTTGAGAAGATACAAGCATAGAGCATGTGACCTAATAAAAAGCTTTAAGGATTTTAACATCATATCACTTCCCAAAGAGAAAAATCAAACTTTTTATTAGTTAGTTGTTATTGTTACTAATTTAGAAATGGTACAATAATCTAAGGTATAAAATTTCTCAATTGAATTGGTACCATGTTCTTCCATTCTAGATAATGTAGAAAATTTCTAGGTATTTGATGATGACCAATGAATTATTCAGTTTCTAACTAATTTAGGGGAATTTGAACCCTAAATAATTGATGATAAACAAATTAATCACCTCTATCAATAGGAATAAAATAAATATGGTGTTCTTCAGATCAAAGAGAATTGAATTCTAGCTAGCTTGGTCTCCTTGGAAAGACCTTTTGACATAGATATTCAAGCACAATAGCTAAGAAATCCAAAGGTCAATGAATCAAAATTTTATAAAGGTAAATCTAGGACATGAACATAGCCCACATTATATTAATATTGGTATCAAATTCACCCCAAAAGAGAGATAATGAGTGAAGTATTTATTTGCTCGATATAGGGATGTCATTGCCTAGATATATGAAGATTTGAAAGTATATGACCCATAGGTCATTAATCATATGATTAATTTGAATCCAAATCATAAAACATTTAGTCAAAGGCAAAGGATATTCAATCATATTCTATAGCATCTCATTCAGAAAGAAGTACATAATTTTTTAAGTGTAAAAATAATATTTCCAGTAAAACATTCTACCTAGGTGGCTAATTTGGTCTTAATAAGAAATAAGAATGGTGATATCATATTATTTGTCAATTTTAGGAACTTGAATAAGGCTTCTAAAAAGGATAATTATTCCCTACCTTCTCTAGATGAGGTGATATACATATTAAGTGGTTTTGAAATGATCTCCTTCTTAGATGGATTTTTAGGCTATAATTAGGTACTAGTACAATTTGAGGACATAATGAAGATGATGTTTACCATGAAGTGGGGAACTTATTCATATAATAGGATTAATTATGGCTTGATAAATTTAAGAGATACTTTTAAACATGCCATGGATCATGATTTCAAGGGATTAATAGGAAAATTCATAATCATTTACATGGACAATCTTACAATATTTTCAAAGAATAAAAAAGACCACATAAGTCACCTATAGTCCATATTCAAAATATGCAAAACATTTGGTGTTTCATTAAAAACAAAAGAGAGAATATTCGAAGTGATTTAAGGTAATATTTTGGGGCACATCATCACCAAGGATGGGATCACCATTGATCTAGAAAAAATTTAGGTGATTTTAAAAATTCATCCACCAAACAACAAGACAAAGCTCAAATCATTCCTTGAAAAGATTAAATTCATAATGAGGTTCATCTCAGGATTTCTAGAGATCATCAAAACTTTGAATTGCATACTCAATAAATATGCCAAAATAAAATGGACAATTGAATCCTGAAAGTCCTTCTGGGACCGTAAAGATGTAATATCACAGGTTCCAATGTTAAATAGTATATATTTTAATAAATATTTCTACCTATACTCATTTGCATCAGAGAATATGTTTTCTCCTATCATCACACAAAATAAAGATGAGACTAATAATATAATCATGTTTATGAGTATGAATCTAAAAGATACAAAACTTAGGTACTCTATGATTGGCAAATAAATTTTCACCCTTATCAAAGTTGTGAACATTTTTTAGGATTACATCTTGAGGAATAAATTCATTTCCATCATGCCTGATCATGTTCTCAATGTCACCCTATCATAGAATGAGCTAGGAGAATGACAAGGAAATTGGATGGCTAAGATGCAAGAATTCAACATTGAGATCAAGCCTACAAAGATCAAAAGGGGCCAAGGCATTATTCAACTCATGACTAAACTTGATCCATATATCATCATCGAAGAGGTATGTGAAGATCAAGTACTTAAAGGAGAATGGTATAGTGATATAATATAGTATTTACTTATAGTTACTTATTCCCCTAAGCTTAATAGAGAGAGGAAGATACCCCTAAGTCTCAAAGCTACTCATTACATGATCAAGAAGGGAATCCTCTACAAAATAAATCATGAAGGTATTTATCTTAGGTGTGTATTTGTATAAGAATCTAAATAAATATTAGATAAATTGAATCAAAAGACATGTAGTGGTCATATTTTTAAAAATACCATAACCCATAAGATCTTAATAATGAGCTACTATTGGCCAATAGTTTTCAAAGATGCTTAAGGTCATGTGAGAACATGCCATGAATGCCAAGCTCTAGCCAAAAGAAAGTACACACAACAATTCCTTTATAGTTAGTTGTTAAATTAAGTACATTTACCCAATGGGGTTTAGACATCATTGGTGTCATTAACCCAAATTACTCATTACACCATAAATTTATACTTGCTACTATAGACTACTACACTAGATGGGATGAATCCATAGCCACAAAGAACTACAAAGCACAAGATGTGATTTGCTTTTTAGAAGAACACAAAATAACTAGATTTGGCACACCTATTTATCTATTTTGTGACATGGAATAGCTTTCATATCATTATAATTTACTGAGTTAGCACATGACAACTAGATTATTATAAGGTTAGTTTGTAACCATTACCCTCAAGGTAATAGATTGGTAGAATCAATGAACAAAATTCTAATCGATGCAATTAAGAAATTAGCTAGAGACAAGCTTAGGGACTGGCATAATTTTTTGAAGTATGTCCTTTGGGTATCATATAATGGCATAATAAATCCCTTAAAACTTCACTTTACCTATTGGTGTATGCACGTAAGTCTATATTCCCAATTATGCTAAAGTTACCCACTTATCAGTTCATGCAGGACTACATGAAATTGAGAGATAAATGGAAATTGATATTTATAGACATAATAGAAATGTAATATTTAAGGACTAAAGCCTTACATACATTTAATAAACACCAAAATGTGGTCAAGTGGTGGTTTGATAAAAGAGAAAATGTCAAACCATTTAGGATTTTGTATCTAGTGCTACATTGGAATAAAACCCATGAAAATAAAGGACAAAATGACATTTTTAACCCACTATGGATTGGACCATACCAAATTTTAGAGATCATGGGAAAAAACACATTTTACCTGAATGACCTCCAAGGCAATGATCTTACATATCTAGTCAGTGGATAGTTCATGAAGCACTACTTCAGGGTTGTGTTGTATGTGGATATTACTCATTTATGAAGGATGAATGAATGTAGTTGTATAATTTTATTAGATTTCCCTCTTTCTTAGAATATTTATTTACTTTCATATATTAAATTTATTACTTTCATATACTATTTTCATTCTTTCTAGATTAATATTTCTTGATTTAAATATTTTTCTTTTATAGATTAGATTTTAATGGTTTCTTAGTTTATTTCCTTACTTTCTTAGATTAGTTGTTCTTTACTTTCTTTGACAATTAGAATTGTGTTTTCTCTAACTATAACCTAGTTAAAATACAAACCAATAAATCTTATGAATTTTAGAAGGGGAAAAAATTAAAATCTTGACACTTTGGGGCTAATTTATAAATTAGATGTATTTATGTATTTTTGAGTCTTTAAGATAAAGGTAGGTAATCATGGATTATTCTAAATGGTGTCATAATTGAATACTTTTACCAGGCATGTGTAAACTTCTTTCAGAGTAATTCATACAAATTTAGAAATTTTTTTCTTCTTTTTATTAAGTCAAATACACTTATTACATTAAATACCTGTTAAAAGTGATAATTATGGTTATAGGTGTAACTCAAAAGGATGTTCTAGTAATGATTTATTTTATAATTATACCATCTCACTAGGGTTCCAATTCTTCTCTTTTATATTCAAGAACAAAGAAGAGTGAAAGAAAATAAATAAGAAAGAACCAATGGATCCAAAATAGAAAAAGAAAATCAAAAGGCTCACATGATTAAATAAGGTCAATGTACCATGCATCATGATAAAAATAAAATAATGGAATGAGAATAGAAGTAGCCCAAGGTATCTCTATTGGGGCTATGGATACCTAGTTGGAAGTAGAGCAATGCCTAAACTTCCATCATTTTTTATCTTTAAGAGATACTAGAATGAAACTTATAACTTCATCAAGCCGTTAAAAAACTCATCACAACAGGGGTTAAATAAACTACATTTTTAACACACATAGATCCAAGAAATTAAAAAGGAAAGCATGTTGTGTAAATGAGCTTAGGAGTCTCTTTCATATTTTTGATTGAATTATTCTTCTATGGCACAGTTCATGATTGATTAAAGATTTCAAACTAGAGTTTTGGGATCTTGAATGCTTAGGAGTATTACCCCTATAAGTCATCATTTTTTGTACACAACATTCCCTATTTATTTAAAGAAATGGGGACCCATTTTTTTTAGACTAAGGTCTTGCCTTTGAGCCTCTCTTCTATATGTTTATAAAAAATATGGGAGAAGATTGATAATTGATTTTTTCATACTTGAGCAAAATGGCATTGGTATTGTGTTCATAGTCTAATTATTTCTATTTGGATTATGTCTTGAAGATTTTCCTTTTCGGACTTACGCAATATGTCTTTATCAAGTATTTTGTCCATTATATAAATTCGTTCAGCCTTTGTGTTTTAGATTCATTGTTGTAAACTTTTGTCTTGGATATTTTTTCTGAGACATCATGCCATTCATCCTTTTGAGACCTTCCCTTCAAACTTTCCTTCATAAATTTTGTTTGAGAGATTTTTCCCATTTCCTTTTCCCTTCAAGACTTTTCTTACTCTTCAAAACTTTTTTTTTCCTTTAAGCCAATTCCTTCAAAAATTTTGTCCTAAATAAATCCTATGATATATCTCCTTTAGCCCTATGAACTTACCCTTCAAACTTTTTAAAAGTGACCTTCCACCTTTTGAAAATATCCTTCAAAAATTTTATCCTAGACCCTTTGCCCAATGAAAATGACCCTTCAGAATTTTTGTCATCAAATATTTTCTTCAAAACAAAAAGTCTGAAATAATTCCCCAAAACAATCTTGCCAATAAATTTTACCAAAACAATGACCCCAAGGGCACACACCCTTTGATATTTGTGCAATGCAACCTTTGGGACTTTATCCTAGACTCTTTCCACACAAAAAATTTACCTTTTGAATTATACCCTTTGGGCATTTTTTCCATGATCTATATCCTTCAAACCTTTTGCACCTACCCTTTAGATTTATTGAAATGACCCTTCAAACATTTTGAGTGACCCTTCATCCCTTTTTGAAATAGCTACCTACTATTTGGGACTTTTTCTTGACCCCTTATCCCTTTGGGACTTATCTTTTAGGATTTTTATCTCAGCCCCTTTTTCCCTTCACACCAACCTTTCGATACTTTATCCTTTAGCCAATTCTTTCAAACATTTTATCCTAGAGATTTTTCCCTTTTACCCATTCCTTTAGACATTTTGTTGAAGAGGCTTTCCTTTTCAGTCTTTTCCCTTTGAGGATTTCCCTTTAGGACTTTTATCTAAATACTTTTGTCCTTCAAATTAATTCCTTTGGACTTTGTGTCTCAGACATTTTCTTTGATAAAAATGTAGTCCCTTCAGACTTCGTGTCTCATACATTTTTCCTAATGAAATGAGACATACCCTTTGAGATAATTACTTCAGAAATTTTATCTAAAATAATTTCCCTAATGATATACTTCACCCAAACAAAAGGCCTTCAACAAATTTCCTAACACAAAATGGCCAAAAACAATACCTTACTACCAATGCCAATAGACCAAAGTCCCCATGGAATTTCCAAGTGTCACACCTATAATCAAGCACTTTATTATGTATATATTTTAAATCACTTTTAAATTTATGTTTTATAGGAGAGAATTTGGAAAATATAAGTGTCAAAATTGTGGGGAGTAAAAATGTCAAGTACCAAGATCTATGCATGAAATAACTCACATACTAGATATTGATAGTATGAAATCAAGCATGGAAATAAAGGATGTCTAGAGTGAGCATGGTGGTGACAAGTTTTACCCTTGTAGGAAATTTTTAAAAAGGCATTTTTAGAATCTGTGTGAGAATTCTAAGTGGAAACATTATGGGAGCCTAGTACCTAGAAATATAATGATGAATGGGAGCTTAGTACATCAAGATTAATGATGTGAGATTGTCAGAGACTTTTTAAAGGTCCTGAGATAAATGAGAAGTTGCCACATGGTGCAAAGGTGCTAAGCTATGGATTGTGTTTTACAAAACATCCTAGGGAGCCCATGGAGATGAAAAATGGCATGCTCATGTTCTATCATGCATAGGGATCTAATGTTATGAGTCTAAGGTGTAATTTTCAAAGGCATAGACTCAATGAGAGGCACAAGAAACATGCAATGCACAATCATGTTAGATTAGTCATAATTAAATAACATCGTTAGTTCTAAAATATTGATACAATGATACTTATATTTGATGCATGTGTGAGTTCAACTTTAAGGTAGTTAATCTAAAATATCTAATAGATTATTCTCACAACCTATAAAGGAGGCATGTATAATTTTGTAAAATGGCACATATATTTTTAGTTTACATATAATTGTAAAAAAATGCCTCTATCTTTATACACATGAACATGTTACATAAATTTTGTAAAAGCTATTTTAAATGGATAACTACAAGTATACTTTTATATAGTTTTAGACCACAATTAGAACTCATGTTCTATCACATTTAACAACATTGCGTGAAATTGGAGGATGAGGTGACCCCTTCGCCAAGTCTATATAAATAATTATAATCCAACTTGGATTTTTGTTAGAGAATTTTTTTAATATAGGATCAACTTCAATTTTGATCATAATTTAATGTGTTTGTGTATTTTATTTCCAATTTATATGTAATTAGTTGTTACTTTTTTTGGTTATATATTTTAATAATATTTAGTGTGAAAAAGTTGCAAATCGATTCTTGATTATTTTTATTAAGGTATTGATCTATATATGTTCAATAATTATTGAAATATTGGTAGATATTTTAGTTAAGATAGTCAAGTTAAAATTAATTCTTAATTATTATTATGTATAAGTTCTTTCTTAGATGTATTTTTATATGTGTGTGTAACTATTACCTCAGACAATTCACTAGCTTGAGCCATAATCTCATTATTAAAGGTATGCAATGGCTAATCTAAAAGGATAAATCTTGGTCTAAGTCCTATTAATTTCTTCCACCTTTAATTCCTTATAATTCTTATCCATGTATGACTATGTGTGTGCAATTTCTACTAGCAACAGGCATAGGTTTTGAGAGCACTTATCCTTTTAGAAACCAACCAGGGAAGTAATTCCTAAAAATCATAGAAGATTTCATTTTCACCTTACCCTTCCCTCCTTTTTTTGAGTTTTGTAGACCTACCCACTTTATATTAGAAGCCAACCACCCATATAACTCATGTAGATATTTAGTAACCCTTATTAGGAACCACACCTCTATCTAAAAACCCTTGTCAACAACTTGCATGTCTTACCTATTATTCCATCAATAGGATATAATAAACCACATATTTGTAACTCATGCCCTAGAGTGGAGTTTACTTCCATTAAGATTATAGAATATTAGAGGTTACCTCATTAAGGTTGTGGTGTGCATAAAACCTCTATCAATAATTACATTACTAGTTATTAAGTATTTATTTATATAGATCATTCAGCTATTAAGTACTTAATGAATAAACTAGTAGTAGGTGGGAGAATTATTAGATTGTTACTGTTATTGTAAGAATTTTACATTACCATTATAGAAAAACCTAGAAAATATAATTTTATTGCTAAATTTTTATCTATATTGATCACTACAAGTGAAGATGAACCTATAGATGATTATTTTCTAGATGAATAACTATTTTCTATATCTACATACTCTCCATGGTTTGAAAACATGGCAAACTTCTTGAAAGCAGGGAAGTTTTCTCATTCCTTTACTTCTAAATAAATAAAATGTTTGATTTGAACTAGTTCTCATTTCAAATGGTTTAAAGGCATGTTATTTAAAATTGGACTTGATCATGTAATTTGTAGGTGTGTCAAAGAAGATGAAGTATTTGACATCATAAGAGCATTGTATAGAGTACTATGAGGACATTATTCAGTAAAAAGGATCATTCATTTGATTTTTGGTGCAATTTATTACTATCCATCTATTTATAATATTGTAAAAAGGTTTGTATGGAAATTTTATCCTTACTAAAGTATGGGTAAGCCTATTCTATCCTCATAAATGCCTCTCCATCCTTAGATAGTTTTAATACCACTTAATAAATGGGGTTTGTATTTTTTTGTAATAATCAACCCAACATCTTAAGGAAAAGAGTATTCATTAGTATTTACTAATTATATTACTAAGTGGGATAATGTGTAGGCATTAACCTTTGCTCAGAAGGAAATGGTTGCTAATTTCTTATATCATAGGGTCATGTTAGGATTTGGAGCTCCTAGGTCTATTCTTTTAATCAAGGGCCTCAATTAATGCCTAACATGATCAAGGATTTTATATAACTTTACAAAATCAATCATTAGAAACCCTCACAATATCACCACCAAGCTAATAGGCAAGTGGAAGTCACCAACTGAGAGCTTGAAAATATTCTAGACAAAATAGCGAATAATAGAAGGAAAGATTGGGCAGATAGAGTACTTGAAGTAGTTTAGGAATATAATAAAACATGTAAAACTACCAAAATATTCTCTCCATATGAAATTGTGTTTGGAAATAAACCTTTGTTCTCAATAGAGTTTGACCTACAGACACTAAAGATAGCAATAGATATGGGAGTTAATATTGATGAAGCACATAAGGAAAGAATCATATAATTGAATGGGTTGGATGAACTAAGAATGGATGCACTCAATCAAACCAACATGATATAGAAGAAACAAAAATAGTTTGATGATAATCATATCAGAAAAAAATAATTTTAGGAAGGTGATTGGGTGCTTCTATTTGATTCTAAATTTCAGCATTTCAAAGGTAAGCTAATGACAAGATGGTTGGGGCCATAGCTGATCCAAACTATCCAAAATAATGGATCTTTAAACTCTAACCAATTTTTGGTTACCAAGTGACACTTTTTCTCAATGGTTACAAACTTAAAGTGTATAGGAGACTTATCTATAGGGAATAAATCATTAAGCAAAATCAAGACCAATTTAACCCTATGAAATAACATGATTCTACCACTTAGACCAAATGATATTTTTAGTAAAAATCTAATAAGGGGGAGTGATAAAAAATATAAAATTATGGTTCTCCTCCCTTTAAAAATCCAAAAATATAAAAAAATATAAAAATAAAAAAATAAAAAAAAACATTAAAAATATAAAATATAAAAGCTACTAAAAAGTGAAAACCAAAAATGTCACTTTTAGATGAAACTTTTGTAATACACATGCACTATTATCTTGTTATCTAACTTATCTTCTAAAATTATTATATCCTTGTAGGACACATGGAAACTTTAGGAGATAAGCATGGATCCTTACCATTGAAGTATAGTTGTACTTCCTTCCCAACATGTTAGACATTTTCTATTTTATGTTTTGAATGAATGACCATTAGGTGGACATCACTTATAAATATGGATAAATTCCTTTAATGCCATGTGGATGAGACTGAGGTTGGTACTATTTCTAAATTTTAAGTCCTGATGTAGGGTTATTCTAGAAACCTTTTTTAGAAGACAAGTATTAATGTAGAAATAATTGAAAATATCATTTCAAGTGCCACCAAGTATTATATTTCATGTCATGTCATTGATATTGACCCCTAAAAGTACTCCCTCATTAAAATTTTTCTTCTTTCAAAGTACTTGACCATCATTTCTACTATAATTTCATGATATCCCTTTATTACTATTCATTGCCACATCATATCCCAACTTCCTTGCCCTACTCAATAATTTGTGCAATTTTGTACTCAAATTTGCATTGTGTAAGCAAGCTTTTGATAATACTATGGATAGATATGAATATGGGGGTAAAAATAAAAGTGAACTAGAATTGGCATAACTTCTTTTACAAGACTAATTTACTAGGGTTGTTTTTGAAACATAAGGATGGCTCAATTTATTGAAGACATTCTAGGGTTTTTAGGAGAACATTGTTCAAGAATTTTTAGAAATTTTGAAGAAGACCATTCTATAATTTGGGGTGAACATATTCTTTTTGATTCTTCTATTATTGGTTAAATTTTAGGGATTCCTAAGGAATTCATCATTGTTACTGACAAATTGAGTTTTTTTATTAGATTTAAATGTTTATTGATGGTAAAAAACACCATCTTACATTATCCAAGACTGTATAAGGTAGTGCTAGAGGGATCATTCAAGATAGTCTTCCACCTCCATGACATAATGTATCATATTGGGTTATGAAATACCTCATTTGTGATGGAAAATTCACTATGGTCAGTGGTGACATTATGTGACTTCTCATTCATTTGAAGAAAGGAGCTACAAAACCTACGTGCCAGGAAAACCTACCTTTATTTCTTCATTGTGCTATCCATATTGTATATTAGAAATTAAAAGGGGGAACTAGGTCAATTAAAAATCATGGTTTAATTCATCTCATTTTTAAACACCATTTCTTGAATAAACCAAAGGGTGATAAATCTTGATCTTAATTTCTTTGAAATTCACTCAAAAATCTTCATAATAAATCATAACATCCTATTTCTCCTTCTATGACAATAAGAACAGAAGAAGGTCCATCTTCGGTGCCTGTAACATTGAATATGTTATGCAGGAGGTCAAAAATGAAAATGAGGGTTTTTTCATAAAACCCTACCTAATATATCAAACCCTAGTGAATTCATTGGTTGATTTTCTAGGAGGAAGAAGAAAGCAAGGTACAAGCATCTATATTTTAGACAGGTTGAGTTATCCTATAGAAGTTATAGATGTTGAATAGATAGTTGAAGAAGAATAAACCCCTGCACAAGAGATTTCACTTGAGGAATAAAGATCCTTACCTTGCATATTTTATAAGGGTAAATCTCCACTCATATATAAAGCTTCATATTTTTATTAATATGTTCATAAATGTTTCTATATGATTTTCGCTTTCACATTCAAAAAGGAAATGAGAAACTAAGAGAAATAGTCTAAGGCTTGTATGTACATTGGTGGAGGTAGTGGTCGATGTGGTTGGTGTCGATCGGGGTGGTAGTCTTTGGATGAGGTCAGGGTGAGTTTTTGGTCTGTGGATGGGTCTGAGGAGGAGTTTGGGCCTTGTTAATGGTCTATGCAAGGGTCTGGGTAGAGTTGCAGGGACAATGGATAGAGTGTATGTTCTGAAAAGGAGGATAGAGGTGATAAGGATATGGGAAGGCCTCTCAGCCTTTTTGGGAGGGAGTCAAGTCTAGTCTGGCTAAATAACAGATAGATTAAAAAGAAGATACTGAAATGAAAACATAGACAAAATACTTACCTGTGGCTTGCAGAAGGAGTGATGCTGGTGCTTGTACCTGTTGTTGATGTAGAAGACTAATGTAGAGTCCCTGTTGTTGCTGTAGCTGGTGCAAAATCCCTATGTGAGAGAGAGTGAGAGGTCTGGTGGATTTAAGACTAGAAGATTGGCTGATTGTTGAAGGTCAAAAGGCAGATGATTGAAGGTCGAAGGAGCGGATTGAAAGATTGGAAAAATGGGTTGAAGATCAAAAAATGGGATCCGCACTCCGAAGGTGAAATGTAGTTATGAAGGAAACTGACGTCGGTAATATCACCAACTTCGGTTGATAGTTGACTGACGTCAGTGGCTGGAAGTCAGGAAAAAGGCTAAAAATAGCCTTTTATCCATTTTCCCAATTGTCAGGTCAGCGGGTCAGGGTAAGAAATGGTCGAAGGTGGGTTAAAATGGACGAGAGGATAGGAATAGGAAAATGAAATGGGGGTCTAGGAGTTTAAGACTTGGCATGGAGTAGTGGAGGGCAAGTTGGAATAGGTCATAGGGTAATAAATGAGGGTATCCAAGAGCAAAGAATCTAAAGAGAGGAGAGGTGGCATGGATGAGGTGGCAAGGGGAGAAAAAGAATTATTAATTTAAAATAAAATAATTATTTTAAATTAATAAGACATAGGTTAGGAGTGGTTAAGTGGACCAAGGGGACGTCGACCAAGGGAGTAGACATGATTTCGGTGTCTACAATAAAGACAAATATTTTCATCATGTTATGACCCTATCATGACATAAAGAAACTATTCGACAACAATAAACAAAACTAGATTTTCTTAGATTGACCTTGGAAGGTAAGGACCAAAACATTTATAGTTTATAAAGGTGATATGAATACTATGTTACTCAATTTCAAACACAAGAAGTGATTATAATAGTATTTAAGGATGAAGAAACTAGTATTCATAATTAATTATTCTCATAATCTCATGAACTTAGCACATTAAAAAGTTTCCTTGCTAGTAAAGATGCTTAGATTAATAATATACAACACTCTATTTATAGTAAATATGCTTATATTGATAATTTACAACACTCTATTGCTAGTAAGGATGCACTTCTTTGTCAATGAAACACTAGTGTACAGGAGTTGACAACTTAGAATGTTGACTTGCAAGCTACCATATAGGTTATGAAGAAGGAAATAAGGGAGATAGTTATATAGACTAAAGGAACCACAAGGGATATTCCTTATTTTCCTCTACCATTTCATGATATTATTTAAATTTGAAATAAATTTTAGAACAAGATTCATAAGTTAGAAGAAAGAAAATGCTAAAATCAAAATAGATTCTAAGCAACAGTTGTAGAAAGCTCATATTTCTATTCAAAATGTTTGCGAAATTGCTGAGAAATTACTATCTTGTAGAAAACATTCATCCATGTATGTTTTATTTCTTCATGAATAGTTTTATAAGTGGAAACTAAAATTTATTTATCTTGGTTTCCCCCATGTCATTGAAGATGAACACACATTCATAGATATCTTTCTTAAAATCACTATAGAGAGACAAGGTCAAATTTGTGAGTTTTATCTTTGTAACATGTTATTGGGACAACAATTTGTATTTTTGCTTAACTTATTTGTGGGAGAAACATATTTATGTGATTTCATTTCCACTATGAGAAATCAAAATTATTTGGAGCAAGCACATAATCAATTATTGGAAGTATAGAATACTAAATGCTTATGTATAAGACCCCAATTTCTAGAAGCTCACAAACTTCTTACTACTTTTCAACCTTTGTATCACATTTACATGAAAGATAAGTATCATGATTTTTTAAGGGAAATTGAATCAATCTTCTGATATTTTGTCAACAAAACACTCCTCCATCTCTATCACTACAAGAATGGATATATGGGAGACTTTACCTATTGCCTTGAAGTACAAGTAAATTATAACTCCAACTACCATCAATTGGAGTCTTCAGAGAGCTAGGGAACTTAATCATATTATATCTCAAATATTAGAAGGAAGGCTAGATGTCTGGGTTGGCGTGAGATTTAGGCCACCTATTCTTCTTTATCTCATGTTTCCTTAGCAAAATTCACATAATCAGGTAGAAGTATAATCTCAATCATGGTTACATATTGTGGTAAGATATTTGGGGTTTCTACCTAGAAATCATTGTTATTAGGGACAATTTTTTAAATTTTATGATCTCAACCAATGGTTGGAATTAGGAGTCTTAGATTAAAAATAGTTCTCCCCTATTATTCAAGAGCACTTATAAAAGGTAAAGTGTGGGGGAAAATGTTGAGCATTCTATATAGATCATTATATCTCATATAAACTATCCATAAGTGTTCCTCCTATTTATATATTGCATTATATTTAATAGTTAAGGTCTCATATAAATATGAAATGAGTGCAATTGTCTTTTCTTATATGTGATACATTGTTGATTCTCTATTTTGATATTTGTGTCTAACTTGGATTAAATGAGTATAATTTTACATGTAGAGATACATATGTATGGTGGGATTGAATTGAGAAGTCCTCAACATTTTTTGGCAATAGTTTTGAAGACTTGACATATGACACAGTGAGCTTTGAAGATGATTTATAGAAGCTCTGAAGATCTACCTAGGTAGCTCCAAAGATGCCTAGCCATGCTCTAAAGATGCCCAACTATACCTTGTAGATTAATATAGAAACTCCAAATATATCTATTGTATATATATATATATATATATATATATATATATATATTACCTCTTTAAATATCTTCTTTTGTACATTACTATTCATAGTAATATTCTAAATTAATTTGGATATAAATATATTTCTATTTTGTAAATCTAGACATAATCTCTTCAATATGTTATTTATACTTAGTCTACCTTTGGTTAAATCAGTTCCAATGCCTCTTATAAGCATGGGATATGATTCCTAGATCTTCTATTTTTAATAAGTATATTTGTCTATTTAAATTGATAGTTTTTATATTGTAAGAATGGTCATTGAGATGTGCTTTAAGTACAAGTCTCTTTCTCATTCCAAGGTAATGGTGATAGGTAATATAGAGAAGAAACATTCAAAGTGTAATTTTTCAATAGAGTTCATTGCATCTGTATATGTCCTTTTTGATAATGAATTATTAATAAAGTTCAACATTCTATTCCAATACTAAGTTAAATTTGATCCTATTCTGAGGAAGGATCAAGTGCCCACTTCTTTACAAAGATCATGACAATTGGTATCTATAGTTTATAGTTTAAAAGTGTATTTATTTTGATATAGGTATATTTCATTTTAATATGAGTGTGATTTCTCTTTCAATGCAAAGTGTGATTTACATTTTAACACAAAGTTTGTTTATTTTAATGCAAGTGTGCTTTCATTAAATGCAAAGTTTGCTTTTTTTTAATACAAGTGAGTTTCCTTTATGCAAAGTGTGTATTTCAATTCTCATAAGAGTAAAGCGAATATTAATTTTTTTTGACTCATCTCCATATTCAAAATCTATTATAAATCAGTCTAGGTGACAATAAGCAATCGACATTCTCACATCTAAACTATAACACTATCCTACCCATCCAGGTAAGTCAAGTGAGGACACTAGAGTGTCTTATGCTATATGTTTAAATTTTAGATGTTGATGGTGTGAACTAAAGAATACTTTTAATAAGGAATTTAATAGTATATATTTAGTTATAAAAACTTTCTATATTTACCTTTTCTAAAACATAGGATTAGAATCTCGTATGTTTCCCCTAGGACTTAGACATCAATAGTAGAGTAAACATCCCATAAATAATGAAATTTTAAATTAAATATCCAACATATAATTTTATATAGCCTTGGACACTAGACCTAGTATAAAATGACAAAAATCAATTGATTGGTTATTTAAAAAGTTATAATGACAACTTATTAATTATAGAGAGGCATGGCTAGCTGAATTTGAAATTTTAGATGAATGTCAAATCACTACCACAAAAATTTATATTACTTATGTTTATTATATGAGAAAATAATAAAATAAAATAAATTCATGAGCACCCAATCCATGTAGGATACATTCTCCTTAGGATTGGTATTCATATTGACAAGAAGAAAGGAGAATGTTGAAGGTTTAGGACTAATTGATTAGTACCCTACCAACTTACATAAGAATTTAAAAATGCAGCATATCAGTTATAAAATCTAGAGGGAAATATTCTAGTGAATTTTTTAACTCTTTGCACCTAAATTTATTTTAAATCTAATGCTTACATATCACACCATTCTTGTTAACATTGCATTTTCATAGTTTATATGTTTGTTTGCATATCAAATTTATTCTTCAGTGATTATTTGGTTGTTAGTAGATAGGATAAACACATTTATAATATGGCATATCACATCATCACATTCTCACATTACCCTATCACTCCATGGAAAACATTCTCAAAATCAGCATGACATTGGTTCTTTCCCTAGTTATTATGAGTAGATTACATCTTCTTGCATAACTTATAAAATGCTAGCCTAAAATCTTGTCTAGAGTCTTATATATGATAATATCTCATATTATAGTACCTTCAAAAATATAAAATTATCATGATTATTATTAGGTGACTTTACTCACATTTTTTTGTCCTTGGTGATGATCCCCTACATTCCACTCATTACATGAGACCAAGATTTGGGAGTAAAGGACTTACAAATAGAAAAGTAGACACTCTTGTGAAAATCAAAAGATTATGCAAATATAAACTTCAGATTACACATATTTAACCCCTTGATAAACCTCAGTGTTGATCCCTCACATATTACTATCTACGTGGAGTTATCACTGGGGAGATATTCCCTTACTTACATCTAGCCCTTAGTGATGAACCCATGTGTCTTCATAGTCATGTGATCTTAAGTGTAGGGGGTCATAAAGATAAGTAGAAGTCAAATCTAGAATAAATATTAAATAAAAAAAATTTAAAGTAAAAATATATTCAAAAAACTTATCTACATGCCTATGTTAAAAAGGTTAACTTTATCACATTTACTAATTCTACCAAAACTAGTTATTTCTAGATGAAACCAATAAACTTATTGTTTTGTAAGTCTAACAAGAAATAAAATTTACCCTTTGCTCATAAGGATTAGGTAAAATTATTTTCCCTTTTAAAATTTTGATCTATGATTTTTATTCTTTATTTCCTCACATTTATCCTACTTTCCTTTTCATTCCTTGCTAAAAATTGAAAGTCATAGGCTATATAAACAAAGCAACTAGGTAGTCACTTGTAAAACAAATGTTAGCACATTTATAGTTTCATATATTTATCCATCACACTACATAATTTTAATAAACAGTTTCATATAGTTTCATATTTCCACATATATATAAATATTTTCCATAAAATTATATAGAAATCAAAGTGATAAATCATCACATGCTTAGTCATCTAGAGTGTATAAATTGAAAAAAAAAACACAAAATTTAAATACATAACATATGAATGATAAGTCACTAAGATAAGAAAAAAAATCTCTGTATATGTATCATAATAACTATCAAGTTTGTAAAAAAAAGGATGTCCAATATAAACATATCCATGGAGGGCTAATGTGCCTTAAGATATATATATATATATATATATATATATATATATATATATGTATGTATGTATGTATATATAGAAATTATTAAGAGCCCATCCTCGTCCTGTGAGAAGGTCGTGATGTGTAAGAGTGTTAGGGGATATTGATATGACATTGTATCTTTCTATTACCTCCCTTAGATGTTGCCTCACCCTCCCAAATTAAAGGCCAACATGGTGACCCATAATATTACCTCCCTCTAAAGGTATCCTCCTTGTCATATGGTTAGAATATCTATCTCTTCCTTCCCCCACAATCGTGTCTACTAAGGCCTCTAATCTCCTTGCTCTAGCCAACAAATTATTTTTATCCATCATTAGTTTATTCACCATAACAAAAGCATGGAATGTTTAATTCAAGACATCTATGTGTCAGCCAATCCCTATAGAAATTTAGATATCTACTAAAATATGGTCTTTAAATAGGTTTATGCTCAGCTAAAAAAAATTGATTAGGGTACCCTTGATCATATAAATCCACCCACCAATAATCTATGCAATCAAATAATACAAAGTCAACATCATATATAGTTGATATAAGAATATAATACGTGTAAAATCAATTGAACAAATAAAAATCAAAATACATGCTATAATCAAAATTGTGTAAATAAATGTTGAACTTGGGTATCTCTCATGCTAATTAGGGTCAAAATCATCCTCCACTACCTCCTCCTCATCTATATCTATATCCTCTTCCATCTTGACATACTTTATAGCCTCACCATCTCCACATCCTAGGTACTTTTGTTGTGTAGGGTCTTACTATATTGGTGGTGGTGGGTCCATATAGTTATACACTATTACAAAATGTCCCCCTCCTATAGCTACATGTAGGGGAGGTCCTTGTGCAAATCTTAGTTTTACAAGTCAGGTGATGGTCACTCTTATCATAAGTAGTTTCCACAACAATAATCCTAGTCTCACTTCTCTCACCTCTTATATGCCCCTATAGACAACCCCAAGGATGATAATTTTTTTAGCATAGGGAATGTCTAACTACTATGACATCCTAACTATAGGATGCAGCTCTACTTATGAAATTTGATCCTAAACCTCAGTGTCCTAGACAACTACTATAAGATAAGCCCTCTCATTGGCCCATTTCCCAATCATTTCTTGGTATGATAGGGTGATTATATATATCACTATTATAGTATTAAATACTTAATGCAAAACATGAAAAGGCACCACATCCATCCCCCTTGTAGCCCTAATCTCCTTGGGTATGTTAATCAATACTCCCCTCTAGTAAGGTATGATTCTATCATAACTATAACCTATGATAATCATTAGGTATATGATCAAACATGCCCTAGATGGGACAAATAGTAGAGATCCATGTAGGTTTTATCTATTATTTATTGGATCTAAGAGTAATATGCTCATATTTCCTCAATGCAACACAAAATTGATGAATAGTTAAATAAAAACCTATCAATACCATTGTCTCCCATTAACTAAAAGGAAAAGATACCAATGTTGGACTTATACAAGGTGGGGATCACTGATACCTTAACCTAAAAAATCATCACACCATACTTTGCACCCACATTACTACATAAATGTATTTTAAATGATCTACCCAACTCTTGGCCTCGTGACTACTATTGGAAACTTGAATGGATACTACTCAACTAGTAATGAGAAGGATATTGATTTGATAAACATTAATGAGAGTGATTTTCCACTCCATTATATCATTAGGGACATAAAAATAATCTATTCAATGTCCCAATAGGTTAATATGTCACAAATTAGTTGATTATAGGTCAGAATGATCCCAACCTGCATAATCCACAAAATCTCAGTGTGATTAAGTATGGAAAGGTCACCATATGTCAAAAGTTCTAAGCCTTATGGGAGCCAGTAATTATCATAATATCTTAACCATTATATTTAATGCCATTAAAATATAATAAATACTCTAAGTCAACTCAAATACCAAATTCTCTTATTAAAATAATAAAAATTGCATGTTTTAGATTCTAGTTTCAACAAGCAAAATTTCCCCTATTTGTAGGTGGTAGTTATGCAAACATCATGGTGTTTATGTAACCACCTCAAGTGGTGGTTACAATACCACTATAGGTGGTCATGTAAATACATAAATCTATTTTGTAACTACACTTTGTATTGGTTATGTAATTATCCCCCTATAGATAATGGTAGTTGTCTAATTTTCATCATAGTTACATAAATGTCAGCATACAAAAGTTGACAGTTCCATTCCTAAATGGAATTTTTGTCCACTAGTTGTGTTCCCTCCACAACCCATAAAAATCCACATAATTTACCAAAAATAATATAATTTTCACATTTTCCTAATCTACTCTTCCACACCAACATTTTAATACTATTTTTTTAATTTATTAGATTTCTAGTAAGATTTGAACACAAATTACAAAAAATAGGTCAAAGGGAAAAAAATTACCTTCTCCTACCTCGTAAATCCTCCCAATGGTATATTCACCATCCTCTCTTCATCCTCTTCCTATTGACTACATTCTTACAATAAATGGCCATAGGCGATCTAGAGCTCAAAAAATATCACAAATGATTGGCATAAATAAAATTTTGGAAAGTTTTTTAATATATTGGGCCTCAAACTAACCATTTTAGCTCAAAAACTTTTCAATTTTTGAAAATTTTCCTATTTTACACATATCTTCAAAATTAAAAATCATGTGCTTATTAAATTTTATCCTAAATTAAAATTCTCGTGGTTTTTCTATCTTTCATATCACTTTTACATTTTTTATGTTGTTGATCACTTGGCACTAGATTTAGCCCCATAATGAGATTTTTTAGGTAGAATGATTTTTCCCATGTAAATGTTATGTATTCATTTCCATGGTTTGATTATGTAGTCTATTTTCCACTTTCTCATCACATCGTACTTGATTCTTATCTTTTTCTTGTAGCTTACACAAGGTAGGCTAAGTTTTAGTGGCAATTCTTCATTAATTCATGAATATTTTGGTTTTAAAAATTCAATTTTGGATATTTTATTAGATGGTGAACAATGTGGATTCACCTAACTTATCTAAGTGTAAGTTAGTTTTCCAGGTTGGCCCACTAACTATTTAAAATAAATCTCATGCATATAAATATAATTTTCCACTCCATCAAAAGTCAATATGAGCTTATTTTCCATTATATTTAATATATAATCATTTGATGAATAAATTTACAAATAATATTAGCATAAATACCATTTAGGGGTACTTGTATCACTTAACATAATAGTTATCACTTACCTGTAACATTGTCACATGTTAGATATCATCTGTATGTGAGTTTTTTTTATAATCACAAGTTAACATACCTTAAATGGAAAGTTAAATTTTTTATGTCCATTACCTACATGCCTAAATATCATCCATTAAATTTATCTAGACTTTAGAAACACATAATTATAAATTCATCAAAAAAACCAAGTTTACTTCTATATGGACCATTAAAATTTACCCTTGCACATAGTCTTGACTAGATTCACAATGCCACCAAAGTAAGTAAGGTAGGTACTTATAACTTCATTTATCCATCACATATGACACTACTCAATAATAAAACATTATTTATCCATGACAAGGAATCCTCTTGAGGGTTAAATATGTATGCACCTAATTTTTGTATGGCATGATATTCTTGACATGATAGGTCTGACAATGATACAATGACATCCTAATTAAGAAATATATAACACAATCATATTTCGATTTTGTCTCTATTTTAGGTATCCAAAAAACCCTTTTATTTTCCCTTTAATATTTCATAAATATTTTTTCACCCCTTTCTCATTGGTGATAGAACCACCCTTTTAGGTGAAAAAACATTCCTATTAGGTTATGGATTTATTGCCTTCATGATAGGTTCATCATGATGATTATGTAAATAATTATGGTAGTTATATATTAATAAGGTAATTTTGTATTAACATATGGGTGGTTTCATGCATAAGTAGGGTTATGTAACCACCCCTATAGATAGGGATGGTTTTGTCACCATTGTTCTATCTTCTAAATTTAGCTTTTGTGAATCATTCTTTGATGTATTTTTAATTCTTATTATAAAATTTCTTGCATTATCCTTCCTATTTTTACCTCCAATCAGGACTATTTCACTCTCTCTTCTAATTTCAATCATTTTGAGTCCCTTCCAAGTTCAACTCCTAATTCCAATCAATTAAACTCCTTTATGCAAACTCCATTTATCTTCTACAAGTAAGCCAAATTTGGCTTAATTTTAGATCCAAAAATTTGCATTATAAGCTTAATAATTTTGAATCCTTTATATCCAAAATGTGATATAATTGATTTGAATCTTTACTTGGATTAATTTTAGGTCTCACTACATAATTATAGATTATGAGAGCTATTGTTCTTACAACCTAGTTTTTGAAAATAGTGTCTTTAACCAACCACAATCAGTCATTTCTTATTTGGAGATAGATCTCTTCTCTTCTTCCCAAATTTTTGAAATAAATATATTCATCCCATTTTTTGGAGAGTTACTGACATCTTCATTTGAGAAAAAGGTGCCAACATACTAAGGACCATAGTTTAAAATATTCATTGCTTCTACCCTAGTCTACATCAGGGTCCAGTTGGAGTTTCATAGCTTAGATTTTTTTATTCGAATAGTTTATATTATATTAATATTAATTATTTTATTATCTCAAATATTTATTATGTAAAAAAGGAAAATTTTATAGTATGAATAACTCTCTTCTTTTTCATGTCTTTGCTATAAAAAGGTAGTAGATAGATTTTTTTATTTGCATCTCTCTTAGTAGATTTATTTTCATTATAATATAATATTGAAATAAAAATTTAGGAATATTTTAGGAAATATTTAATAAAATTTCATCCAACATATTAGTTATTTTTTATAATTAAAATAAACTCCATTTATTTTAAAATAATCAACTAGCAAGTAATTAAACCCTAGACAAACTCTAGGTAAACAAAAGGTTTGCATATTTATGATTTTCCCAATATTTTAGATTAATTTGAATGAATTTATTATTAATATTAATAAAAATATATAATTTATATTTAATTATTATTTTCAAACAAATCATTTAAAACTTGTATGCAATAACTAGGAAATTTAAACAACTAGCTTAGTTTGTTGTTGTGCAAGGAAATTATAAAAGTATTAGAATGTTTTTTTTTTAGGATAGGTTATTTATTATTATTTTTTATATATACATTTTTCATATTATTTACATATCCATGATCATAAAATAAAAGGAAACTACAAAAAAAACCACCCTTACTTAGATTACATTTAGACAAAGCTAGGAAAATTTAACATCTTGCACAATAGGGTAGATATCTTCTTATCTCTTTGCATGAATTATCAAATCATTGCAAAAAGATAAAAATTCATGTTTATAATTGATTTAATTATTTTAAATTTTTAAAATTTATAATTTAAATTTAAAAAATCAATCACTTTACTTTCAAGACAAAAACAAATGAAAAACAAGTCAAAAATAACAAAAGTATTGATAAAAGCATTATCTAATATTACAAGAAAAACAAACAAAATTTTATTATAACAAAATAAAAATTAATTATATGATATGTATCTACAATATAAAATTATTACACATTTATTAATCCCTCTTCAATGGCATTTCCTGAAACACCATGTCTTGTTAAAGAAACTCTTTTCCCTAGGGTTGTAACACCTGGCCCCATAGTTGGCATATAATTTGATATTAATACCAAGATTATGAGATATGTTTTCAATTATATACCATTAAATTACCTCATTTTATACTATCTCAACACCTTAGAGTAATAATAACTAATTCCTAATCCACCTATCACTATCCTCCCTTAGAACAAGGACCATCATTACAATGTTATCAAGGCATAATTTCCCAATCCCCTTCCTTCTTATCCTTGGGTTTAGCTTCATATTATATAATTAAAATTATTAGATGAAATTTAATAGGCATACCCAAATTTATGTATTTTATCTCATTTTTTAGGTCATTCAACCTAATCTCTTCCAATTCCCTAGTTTTAGTGTTGATCAGGAGCTTCACCTCCTTGTGTTCTCAAAGATGAAAGGACCTTAGAGATCTATTTATAAATAGTTTGACATTCTTAATTATCACCAATATGTCACTTAGGTATTTTTTTCCATCATGATAAACCATTTCCATCACCTATTATAAATCCCATTCCATCCAATAACAAACCTAACCCATAACCCATCGATTACATCAACTACCTTGACCTGAGCTTAGGTAGTCAAGGAATAGTTTAGTGTGTGTTATTCACATGTAGATAGTATAAAAATATATATAATTAAGATATTATTTAACATGCATAAGGAGATGGATTATTTATTGTATGTATCACATCTATAATTAGTGTGCTATAAGTACAAGGTGCATTAATTTATGAATTTTTAGCATTTTGAATAAAAATGAAGTGGATTAGGAAATGTAGGCTTTGGGGTAAATATTTATAGTGGAAATTTCCCCAACAATAATAGGTTTATAGGTAAAAATATTATGGGAAATGGTTAGGAAATGAAAATTCAAACTTTAGTGTAAGTCTATTTATTATGACCTAGTCAAAAATATCCATATTGTCTGAATGGTATCGATTATGTCGATATAATTAGAAATAGAGGAGAATTTATGTTGGTTGATATAGTATAATTTTTTTGATGTAGTTGAAATATATTTGGTTAATGTCATGGAACATGGTTGATGTAGTATATAAATATTAGAGTGGCCAATGACATGTATTATGATTGATATAGTTAGAAGTGTTCCTAATCTATGTAGTTAATCATATGGTTGATGACATATAATAATTTTATAAGAATTGATGACATATGCATAGGTTGATGTAGTACAATAAAATGGCCAATACATTGGGACATGGTTGACATAGTGTTAATGTATCATCGACTAATTTAATATGGTACATGGTTGATAAAGTGTTGAAAATAATATGACTGATGAAGTGAGGTACATGGATGATATTTTATTAAATTTTTAAAAATATATATATATATTTTTTATTTATGCCTATTATATGTTTATTTTAGGATAGATCTCTAATTTTTTTATCCATTTTCTGATATTTTTAGAGATGTCAAATACTATGGAGGCTATTGGATGTTATATGGTTACCATATCTATTTAAGTGGATACTAAAAATTGACTGAGTTCATATAACTATATTAGGGTTTGATAGGATTATGGATATATAATAGATCACACTCAATTTATAATTACTCATCATGTTTTTAGGATCATGGGATAGACTAACACATTCTAATGGTAGGTGGATGGGGATAAAATTGAGGTGGAGATCACCTTGGAGTATTTCCATTCTATTCTGGGTCTACCTATTACTATCACAATAGTTGTGTTTGATAATCCATATTTCTATGAGAAGAAGGCCTTAGATATGTAAGATACATGCTTAGAGAGATATGATAACTTATTATTGAGTGAAATTCATTTTATGTATATGTATGAACCAGTAAAGATATTTGTAACATGATTATTAGACTTATGACAGCTTGAGTGATCTATCATAATTCTGATGGGAGAGTATCATGGTATATTATATATTTATGTCGATCTATGTCAAATTATGGAATATTATATAGTTTAGATTTAGTGATTTGGGTGTAGTTTTTGCATTATTTTTATGGCATTATATCGAGAGGCCAATAGATGATGTGTCATGTTATTCTTTTGGGGAGTTGTATTTATGAACACTTCTCCATATATATAATGATAATATTTCTCATATCCTAAGAGTATGGATGTGGGTATAGGATCACCTTATAATACCTATTTCTCATGAACCTACATTTTAGATAGTATAATGTGGTTAGATCATTTGAAATCCATATGTGGGTATTTTAGATGCCTAATCATCATTCCCTCTGATGTTCAGGCATCGACACGAGTGATTAAATATATAACTATTCATAGTAGATAGATAATTATTTACGTTAATGTGTATTTGGTAAGTTGATACTACCACACCCAATAGCCCCTTTTATGGTCCTCATATATTGGGATTGACATGTAATGGAGTAGTGTGGTGTGGGAGGTGGAGGGATACTAGTTGAGGTACTAGTAATATGGCATAGTCATCCCATGGTGGTAAGATAGTAGGGAGGAGGATCCACTACTAGAGGATGAGTAGTGGTGGTAGTAGTAGATTTGTAGCATCAATAAGCTCCAACACAACCACCTATATGTCCATAGATTCATTTATAGGTGTAGGCTTATCCATCGTCACAACCACTATTACAATTATAGTATGGGGATCCTACACCTCAACTAACTATTAGATGGATGATAGTGTCATAGATACATAGTTAGTCATGACATTCTCATGTTATTTAGCTAAGGAAATATATATGTTTTATGTTTCCTTAAAGACATGACACCCAATAGCTATTAGGTAGCTAATCATATGGTGTTACTCTTGGTAATTAAAATATGTTATGTTTATTAATTACATTATACGTGGATATATATAGATGTATGATACATATGTGTATAAGATAGTTTGATTATATATGAAATCTGATTTTATTTTGGTTTAAATTTTTTATATGTTATTGATCTATGTATTACTATGGTGAAAAATTCATGCAACAACATTTTGGATGATGTGATACCATAACATGATAATATTTAGTTTATTGATTCATTGGTGTATTCAATCGAGGCTAATGGTGATTAATTTAGGTTAGTTAAGGATGATTCCTAAGAGATAAAAATATTATCACATAAATATTATATTTTTGTACAACTAGGATATTTTTAGGGAAAGATACATGTGTTGTATACATTTTCTTAAAAAAGAGACATGCATTTAGTGACAACTAGATAATCTACAAAGATAGGTGGATTTTTTACTATTACAAGCATAGTAACTACAATGAACTATATAAAGAAGGTAGTCTCAAGCCTCTATGAGTTTTGTAGTATGTCCTCATAATGGAATGTAGCCTTAGAGATGTTTTTCTACTATGTATCATTATTTATTATGATGTGTATAAATGTTTTAGTCAACACAATCACACACATAGATATGTATTTTAGTATGAATCATGTGTATTATCTATTGATGTATTTTATTTGGAGCACATGTGATTATGATTTATTATGCTATGGGAAAATGTACGATGTATGTTTTATTGTTCTCTAACAAATGTGATAAAATTACATGGTTTAAAATAATGATAAATGTAAAATGACACAAAGTTGTAAATTTTACAACTAAATTTGAATTTGTAAAAAAATGAATGTAAAAACATCACAAAATAGTGTAAGTAAATAAAACCAAAATGACAATATTTCAATTAGATATTGTATACATAGATTATTTTTAAACTTTATAAATTATTAATGCTTTCTCTCTTATAGGAACCTTTTGAGTCTCAACCTCTTTAAGTGTGCACCATAAAGGGTGCACTAGGAAAGGGGTGGGAAAGCCTTTGGTGCTTTAAGGTATTGTTTTTCCCTATAGCTCTACCTAAAACCAATACAAACCCATCATATATGTTTCCCTCATATTTTAAACGTCTCTAACACTCTTTTATAAATAATTCACCACCTTAAATATCCCCTACTTAAGCCAAAACCCCTTTTTACCAGTTTTTGAATGCAATCAATTAGTCAGTTTAATTCTAAGAATTGAGCACATTACAAGACTATGTCTACCCAGCCAACTTATTTTAGTACCTAATTTTTCTAATTCCTAATTAACTAAAATTATACAAGATCTTAGAGTCAAATTAGACCATATATACACATCCTTCACCCCATTTTCAATAGAGATAATAATTTATTTGTGATTATTTATCGACTTATCCACTATTATACTTTAGGAGACATTTTTTAGGGTTTCATACTACTTGGATAATAATCATGCCTTCTAAAAATTTCTTGGATTCATAGGATAAATCTTATATTATAGATTTGACATATAATTATCATCCTTATGAACCATTACAACCTCTTTCAAAACACCATTAGTGAAGGGAGAGACTATGAATCGATGGGTTAATATTCAAAGTAAGTATTCCTAACTCTTACTGCTATTTTGTTAGTAGATATATTTCCATGTATAATGGGTTATTAATGTATTATCTCATCATAATTAAAATTACATCTATATTAACTTGACTTGAGTTCTTATTTACATGTTTATTAATTATGTTTATCCCTCTTTTGTGCCACAATATTTAATGAGAACTATATTAAATCTAATTTACTATGTTATTTATTTGAAATACAAAGACCTAGATAGGTCTATTATGTTTTTTTCTTGACTAGAGGATTTATAACCCTATCTATCCATGTCATATGATAGGATAACCCTTAGGTAGGTTTATCAAATCCATACTGGTCATGACCCTAATTATCATTATATTACTATCAGTATAGTTAGAGAATTTATCTTCTCCAAGCTAATATTGATTTGTAGATCAACTTCACATTTGGTTGCATATATTCTAGTGAACCTAATGTGAACTAACCCTTACATGTTTTTAGTGTTCATATTCAAACTATTAGATTGACACTATCAACTCAATACAATAGTTTACACAAAGGTCTCAAGACTCAATAAATCCAATCAACTTAATTAAGTTCTATATGTAGGAATTTTCTATCTAATAGACAATTAGATAGATCCCATCGACTTAATTATTTAATATTTTTAGGTCATATTCTAAATTATTTATCTAATTAATATAGTAAGGGCATCAACTTACAGTGTTTTCAATTGAGGCAACCTATTGACCTTGTTTGACTCTCTATGATCGAATATTTCCCTTAGCACACTAGATTAATCATATTCATTTATAACATCATATTTTTTTTTAATTTATAAATTCTTTGTATAATACTAGATTAATCCTATATACATATTTATTTTAGTTCTTTTTAATTATTTAATATATTCAAACTCACTTGACTAGTTTGAATTTGTTTTAACATCTTATTTTGTAGGTTGAAGATCTAATTCAGATAAAACAACTCAAAAATAAAAAATGAATAGATTTAGTACCTTGTTAAAATGAATAAAAAATAAAATTGATAAAAACAACTTTAGTTTCATTATAATCAGCTTAGTCATTTCATTTTTAGTTAAATTGTAGTTCTATTTTCCCTATTTATTAGTCTTGTAAAAAGTGTCACCTTATATTAAACTAAGTCAACTAACTCAACTTACTTATGTAAATAATTTTTCCATAGGAAACTTAGTTGACTTACTCTAATATGTTTCTCTATACTATCTTACAATAGATAGCATCACCCTGATTAACTTTATTTTATACTATTTACATACTAGGTCATTCCAATCAATCTAGTACTATGTTTTCTTAAATCAAAGGAAATTAAATGACATTCGCACTAATTAATTCACCTTTCATTTATCTTCTTTATTTCTTAAATTAGTGAACATAGTATAACTAGGAATGTTAATGTAACAAATTAGTTACGTTCTTTATTCACACACTACCAAATCACAAAATATCAAATAAGCATAACAAATTTTTACCTAAGGCCACCTACTTAGATTACATCACCAAGGGGGGAAGCCAACTCAATTTTTTGGCCAAGTATAAATATGTGTTTGATGGTATATATTGTATACACATAATAATTTTAAACTTTTATCAATTATTGACACTTTGTATCTTGTAGGAACCCACCGAGCCTTAATCTCTCTGAGTGCATGCCTTAAGGGGTACATAGGGAAAGGGGTGGGTAGACCATTTGTGCTTTTTAGGATTTTTTTCCCTTTATCCACTTGTTATCTACACATATGTCTCCTAAAACCATTATCCCTAAGATTATTTTTATCTTTCATACCCATTCCAGACATTTGGTACATTTTATGCTCTTTTTCCTCACCTAAATCCCATTTTGTCAATCATTTATGCTAGGTTGACTAGGTTGACCCTATACAATTTTGTGATATTTTCACTCTAGAATTATATTATCCTTTGACCAACCTCACTCAAGACTTAGTGAATTATTTCTTTTAAATGTGTTAGGTTGACCTATCGACTGGGATTTTTGTAAGGGTCAAATCCACCTCTAAATATAAGTTCATTTCCATCATTTATCAAATGAGAAGAAAAATAAAAAATAAGTGAAAATAAACATGTACTTATTGACCATTATAATTTATAACTAAAGATTAGGGCTCCATACTTTCTTTGGAGATACAAATCTTATCTTATGGAGAAGTATTTTTGATGAATTGATAGGTTGTGTATCCTATAGCTGATTTATCTTTGTCATCCTTACATACTACAACAACCTCTTATGAAGCACCCTGGCCAAGGAAATATTGAGGCTCATTGGGTTCATCTTCGAAGGTAAGTATTCCTAACTTTATTTCTCCTTTGTAAGAGTAGATAGATACTCAATTGTGCTCATCTTCCATGCATTAGGATTTCATATACATTGACATGAATATATGCCTTCTATGCATGTTTAGTTTTATTTTTTCTATCCCCCACTTTGTTCTAAAATTTATGGTAAGCACTAGATTAAATTTACTTATTAGTTTATGTGAAATATCGAAACCTAAGACCCCCTTAGGGTTATTATATGATTGTGTTAGACTGAAGGCTTTGGAACCCTCCTTAGTATGGTGTATTATGACAAGAGATCTCCTAATCGGGTCTAGTAGATCCCCATATTTGTCATGATTCCACTTTAAAAATGTATCCCTAATCAAAAGTGTATGGTATTATCTATTTTCTTCAATTTAGGATTGATTTATAAACATGACAGATTTATTATTACATACATGATGGTGGAACTGATGTGAATCTAATCCTTACAATAATTGTTTCACTTATTTATTTATTTTATCATTTTTATTATCATATATTTGTAATACTAGGTCAATTGTATTGACACAATTCTGACTTCTATGTGCAGGTTTAACACATAGTCACATCTAAATGACTTTATTCTTTTTGTGTAGTTTATTTTTCAAATACAATCTACTAGATAAACTTAGTCATCATAGTATATTTGTTTATACTTTCAAACATCTATTCCAAACTAGTAGGTCAACCTAGTTAACCCTGTACACTTTTATGCACTCAACAATAGGCTTCCTTATAGCTTGGTCATCCAAGTTCACCCCGTTAATAGGATTTACAATCATTTAACAAGGTTATTTGATAGTAATCTCACTTATCTACATCTTAAAACCATCCAAGGTTCTTTTGTATCCTTTCTCTCTTTCCTTACAATCATTCCTTTCATAATTTGTAGGCTTAAAAACTACCCTTATAAAGTCAACTAGATTGACTCTATTGACTTAGTTCTATATTTTGTGTACTATCTAGATAACTAGGTTGACCCTATTCAATTTTAGACCTTTTGCTTCCATATTACAAAGGTGATACTATCAACTCCATTCTATATTATATGCATATACTCTCAACTAAATGAAAATTGTACTATGTTTCAAAGTTGGAATTAACACGTATATGCTAGTAATTAGCTCACACTTTCATTTATTATTTCTTTCATGCTTACATTAATTCACATAGTTTATTTAGGTGGTTTTAAATTTACCATTTAGTTTCACTATTTTCTATTTTATGCACAAATGACCAAATCACAAAATATTAAACAAGCATTTTAAGAATTGTCTATCCAAGGGCAACCTACTTAGATTTCACCACCAAGGGGGAAGCCAAATTGGTTTTATGGCTAAGTATAAACATGTGGTCAATGGTATATTTTGGATAATCACCTGACACCCTTATCATTATGGTTTTTGAAGTGAGGGGGTAGTCCCAAATACCAACCTCTAAAATTTCTAATACATATACCTCTTATCCTAAATGTCCTGAAACCATCTTTAGATTGATTTCTAGTTCCTTATTTACATCCAAATTCCTATCACATTTAAAACTATATTATAATAATATAAGAACATTTAGTCTAACCACTTAGTTAGATTTAACTTTCTAAGTTGATTTCTTACTCTTTACTCAATTGTGTGTTGTATTGTAAAAACTTGTATTAGCAAGCATTGGTGCAAGGTTTTGTGTTGTGTACCTCAATTAGATCACCCTTATTGATCCAATTGATTATATTTTACCTTTAATTATTTATTTTATAATTACTTACAAAATTATTCTTATTTCATTACATAGTCATTTCAATCAACATAACCACTTATAGACTATCTATTTTCCCTATTTATAATGCTAGGTCAACCCAACTAACCCTGTACACTTTGTAAGCCTATGTATATTATGATAGGATGACCTAGTCGACCTTGTATAATTTTTAGGCCTTGTTTCATGTGCTAGGTCAACCCAGTTGACTCTGTATTATTTTTATCTCTTCTTGTCTCTTTGATTTTCTTTTACATTTATTTATTATGTGGTTATCTAGTCTTATCTCATAATGATGACATCTTTTTAGCCGTCCCTTAGTCAATAGCGTTGCATAATCAAGGATTTAGATAATAACCTCACTTATTTTATTACTTCAAATTAAACTATTCTATTTCTTCCTTTATCCTCTCATAATCCAAAACTGATCACTATACCATGCAATGTAGTTGAGTTCATTCATCCTAATCCTCCTCCCAATACCAATGTAGGGAATCCTCCACATACAAATAATCCTCCTCCCACCGACACTAATAATCCTATTCCTATAAACACTAATACCCATTTTACAAATGCCAACCCACCAATTGATACAATTAAACTTATTTCATTAGTCATATAACAAATGAACATCATGAAAATTTCTAACACTTTTAAAAATGATGATCATGCAATTATATTTATTACACATGACTAATCAACCACCTCAAGTCATCATGTCCTAACCCAATCAGAATTTTATCCATCCTCTTAGAGATGACAATGGGGATATCATTCCTAAACCTCTAATGAATATAAAAATGCTTTAACATCTTCAATATGAACCTTTATACCCATTTATTTCATCTATATGTATTGTAAACATTTCTCCATATATCACGTATAATGGGACTAAGGACCCTACTATATTTCTTAAGTATTTTGGTAATCTCTATAAGGAATGGGTCGAAACTAATACCTTTACTATTACTAATATCTTATCTAAAACCTTTTTTGGTGATGAAATTGAATGGTATAACCAAATTCCTAGACATTTCATCTCACAACTAGAGGATTTAGTTAATTCTCAAGTGAAGGAATTCCAACATGAAGAGCTTCCTAAAAATTAACTTAGACATTTCATCAATGCCAAGCAGCTTCCTAATGAATCTTCTCACACTTTCGTCAAATGATGTAAGTCTCTCACTCATAAAGTGTATCATAACATCAATGATGATACTATTTTAAAACTATTTGCCACTACTCTTAAACCTTCCCTTTAATACAAAGTTTGAATATTTTCCCCCTTAAACTTTAGAAGAAGCCTTAGATCAAGAAAAAGGCAAGATTTTCTTATGACTCAACTTAAAACACCTCAAAAAATTACTAAATAAACTTGTCAATAATTTTATCATAACATTTATTCATTCAAGCCTCCACAACCTTAAATTGGAGCATCCAATTTAACCCATTTTAACCCAACCCACCCACCCTTAACTTTAGAATAACTTCAAAATGAATTTCCACCCTTTAAACCCATGAGCTTTGATCCTTCCAAAAATCCTCCAAAATGGCATAATCATGACAAATTTTATTTGTGAAATGATACTAGAGGTTATTATAATGATTCTTATCATGATCTTCACCAATTTATTCTTTAATCCTTGCTTGGCACACATTTCAATCTTGATACTCTAGCAAAACAATGTTATCAAGACTATCTTCAAGCTTCTCAAATTCAATCTCAAGAACCATAGTCACATCAAAATAAACTATCTAATGATAAAAAATAATTATCCCAACCTACACCTCATCTATTAGTTTTGTTCAAACCATAGTTGATCATTATTTCTATACCACTAAGGAAAGGATAAGTCACATGAATAACTTTAAACATATCATTACATCCATTAAACCTCAACCTCTTACGTCACATAAACCAAAAGAGTACCTAGTTCAAATTCCTACTCCAAAGCATATCATACATAGTACTCGTTTACCTCTTTCCCCTCTTCATACATCCCCTACACATCCTATGTTGAATTCAACCTCCTTAAAATCTAATAAACTTACACATTTACCTTTCTCCAAATGCACCTACCAACCCAATGCAAATCATTCTAATGGTTCAAGGCTACCTCACTCCACCTCACATGTTGAGGCATATTTTTATGCCTATCCACATGTCCCTTCAATATTTTGGTCATCTTGTAATTCCCATCACTACATACAATTACCCATTAGGGAATATTATTATGCCCACTCTTATTATACAATGTATAATACCAACTAAATTCAGCTTGAAGAAACCTTTAAAGACTTATGGACTTATATTTTACATGCTCACTTTGGATATATATGTTATCATAGGTCTTACTTGTTTTTTTTGTCTCATGTTTCTTTGTTTTTTTGCCCTTTACATCTTTTACTTTCACTTTACTAACATTCATTGTTTCCTTTACATTCTTTGGTTTTCTTACACATCAAATTTGGTATTTGTTTTCATTTTGGTTCTTATATATCTATTTTGTTTTTTATATTTTTATGTCATTCTTTGCCTTAGTAGCTTTATACTTATTTTTCCCCCTCTTTAGCATTAACCTCATTGGTGTTCACCTTGTGAGTTGAAGTGTAAGACCATGGATAGGACCTAGCCTTCCTCACAAATTTTGACATTGAAACATCCTTTATAAAAAAAAACCACTTTTTGGGATGAATACTACTTTCATTTGTGCTTATGCTAGATCCATTGTAGGTTAGCATGGATTAGCTAGTGACATGACTATCATAAACATATCTTCATCCCCTTCATAGCACTATTTTACCTCCTTGTGATCAGCTATGAGAAATATTCATCATTATATCACTTATTACATAAATTGATCTCTTATGATCACCATTTCCCCTTATTTCCTTTCATTTAAGGCTTACATCAGTCGATTTTGAGATTGTAACAACTTACTTGTGGGCAATTCTAAGAGTCTTTAGACACCTTAGTCTTTAGGTGCTTTTCTCTAGTGACCAAGTGTAAGCTCTCTTATATTTGTCATTTTTAACACCCACGTTTTGGTCATTACAAATTTGTATGGAGGAGGAATCTTAAAAATCCTTATAAAAATTCAAAATCCAAATCATTTAAACAAAAGTCAATGATCCAAAAAAATAAAAATGATTAAAAGTCAAATCACACTAACAGACATGATTCTAAGCACATTTTCTTCTTTTATTCAAATCTCAAACTCCATAATTGGCCTCATGATAAAGTTGAGATCCATTGGGGTGTGGTAGGCTAGTATATTAGAAAAAGAGAAAAAAAATATTTTAGTTATACGTATTTTCTCATACAAGTACACAATCTTCACAATAGACCGATGGCTCTATAAGGGGTCCTGAGGAGTAATGAACACATTATGGGAAGGTAAGTACATTATATGTTTCATGAATATAGCCTTCGTGGGATAATATATGTACTTTAATTGATATCCAAATACTTTTTCTCATTAGTCAAAATGTCCTAAATCCTTGGTGTTGATAGTTTTTAGTCTTTGTCACTTGCCTAGTGTGTCTCATTCTTGCTATGGATATTCACATCACCCACATGGTTGCCTCAAATTCATTATTACATTATATTTTACTCATATTCCCCTTATTGGATATTACTTGTATTTTATCACATAATTTATCACACCTATCTTATTACACCTCTTTGGTTTATATTTTGTGAGTTGCATTACAAGACCTTGGATAGGACTAGGCCTTCCTCACAAACACCCTTACACAATTTACTTGCCACACCATCTGATTATCATAGTAATTCATGTCATTAGGTGGCTGTGTTTTCTTATGTTACATCTTATAATAAGCACTAAGTGTGAGTTTTCATCCTTTGGTAGCTTTCTAATTTTCATTTCTCCATCATGTTCTTATTTTATTTCTTATGGACTTCACTTATCTTATATATTACATTTAGAATTGTTACCTATCTTTCTTTATGTATGAATTATTATTGTTTATCTTACATCTTGAATTAAGTTTCATTTTCACTTATATTTTATTTCTTCAACTTCATTTGACATACTTGATTTAAAATTCATTTTTAGACTTTTATTATTTCTTTATGTTTGATTTGACATGCTTATCTTACATGAGCTTACTTTTCACTTACATATCTTTGTTCAAATGTTCTTTAATTAACATTCCTTTTTTTCATTTGTGTTTTACATGCTTGCCAATTTGACTTAGTATGTTCCACATCCCTAAATATGATTTATGTTTTACATGCTTTCCAATATGATTTAATGTGTTCTACAAACATTTGTCATTCATTTTCCATCATTTGTCATTATTTTTCCATTATTTTTGTCATTTATTTTTCTTCAATATTCTAGCCTTACCTTAACAATTCTATTTTTCCAATTTTTCCTAATACCCTCATATCTTTACCTCAACTCATTATTTTACTACTATATGCCTAACTTCCAAAAAATTCAATTTTTGGTTATTTTATGCACTAACTTCTGCAAGTTTCCCTTGTGTTATTCACATTATATGCCTTCATTTATCTTATAGTCTACTTATTTATCTACAAAACTAAGGTATGTAAAGGTATGTGTTTCTAAATTCTATCATTTCCTTTATTTTAATTTTTTACTTACTACACTTTAATTAGAATAAGCGTTATGTGTTATCATGTTCTATTTCTTGAAGCATCATCTCATGTTGCACTCATGTGACACATGATGAGATTTAAATAGGGCATATGTATACACATAATATTTTTCAAACTTTTATCGATTACTGATGCTTTATATCTTATAGGAACCCATCAAGTCTCAATCTCTCTAAGTTAATTCCTTAAGGGGTGAACTGGGAAAGGGGAGGGTAGACCATTGGTGTCACACAATATTGGATTCCCTTTTACCACCTATTATCTACACACATGTCTCCTAAAATTCATTAACCTTAAGCTTGTTCTTCTATGTTGTTCCCATTCTAGGCATTTGCTACATTTTATCCTCTTTTTCCTCACCTAAATCCCATATTGTCAGTTAGTTGTGCTAGGTCGATTGGGTTGACCTTGTATAGTTTTGGGATATTTTCACTTTAGAATTAGGTTATCCTTTGGTTGGCCTAGCTTGGGAACTAGTGAATTATTTTCTAAAACTATGTTAGGTTTGATTGGATCGACCTCATTGACCAAGATTTTTAAAATGGTCAATGGTCAAATCTACCTATAAATACAAGTTAATTTCCATCATTTATTAAATGAGAATCAAAATAATACTTAAGAGTGAATAAATATCTATTTATTGACCATTGTGATAGATAAGCAAGATTAGGGTTCCATACTTTATTTGGAGATATGAATCTTGTCTTGTGAGAAGTATTTTGGATGCATTTATAGGTTGTGTATCCTAGAGATAATTTGTATTTATCATCCTTACATACCACAATAACTTCTTGTAAAGCACCTTGGCCAAGGGATAGATTGAAGCTTAATGGGTTTCATCTTCAAATATAAATATTCCTAACTGTATTTCCCCTTTGTAAGAGTAAATAGATATGTAGTTATGTTTCTCTTTAAAAAATTAGGATTCCATATACATTGACATGAGTATATGTCTTTTATGCATGTTTAGTTATATTATTTTTAACCCCCACTTTATGCCACAAAATTTGGTGAGAATTAAATTATATTTACTTGTTATTAATTTAGGTGAAATATCAAAACCTAGGACCCCCTTTAGGGTTATTTCATTATTGTGTTACACTGGAGTCTTTGAAACCCTCATTAACATGGCATATTTTGATAATAAACCCCCTAATCAGGTCTAGAAGATCCCCATATTGGTCATGATCCACTTAAAGAATGTATCCTTAATCAAAAGTGTATGGTATGATCTATCTTCTCTAAGTTAGGATTGATTTATATACATGATGTATTTTTGATTGCATACATATATTTTTTAAATCACCTAACACCCTTATCATTGAAGGATTATTAAGTGAGGCGGTAGGCCCCAATACCAAACCAATATCATCACCAATATATATCCCTTTTAGCATTAACATACTTATAACTATATTTAACTTACCTATTTTTAGTTATTTTGAAAATCCAAATGACCTATCACATTCTAAATAATAATTATAAATATAAGAATATACAATCATTAGCTTAGCATTTACATTCAATATTATTTATTGCTTTTGTCAATTATATTTTGTATTTTAAACTTGTATTAACTAGCATTGGCATATGGTTTATGCTATGTGATGCAACTATATCGACTCAATCGACCTATTTTCCTATGTGTTTAGCTAATTTTACTATAAAATTACTACTCAAGCATCTGGATTTATACCATTCCAAGTATTTCC
>JARHVA010011134.1:0-30000 GCA_037957365.1 Torreya grandis
TAGTCATTGACAAAACGTGTAGAGAGCCTTATGTTTATTGTTGAATTTTGTAGGTTTTGAATGAATTTTTAGGATCCTTTGAAACATATCAAGCATAAAAAAATTTGTAAGAGGCCAGTAATATCATCCATGACCAAGTGGAAATCCTAAAATAAAGGATATCAAGTTCAAATCATGAAGGCATATCCAAATACCATGTCTATAGGTTTGCCTACAACAAGCTAGGCCTCTTCATCATGTGATAGTATTGTTTTATAGGTGTATCATCCAATAAAAAAATTATGGGATTTTTTATGGTCCTATGACACTTCTCCATGGTATTTAGATGCACTAAAAACTAACAAAACATGTAGAAACAACCTATAGGCCTGCAAACCCAAGTGCATGAAAATTGGTAAGGTTTTCTTACAAGAAATCACATTTCTAGCTTCATCCTACATATGAATGGATTGAAAAAAAATCATAGGGGGAATTAAATGGATTATAAATATTCCATAAATAATTTTTATATTGACCAAGGATAATAGAACCATGTGGCATTTGCTTGAGGGACCTTACAAATAACTAGAACCTCCCTAAACCCCTTGGATTGTGTGTTCATTGTTTGAATGTTTTCAAGTTGTTGAGCATAAAAAAGGAGTTGAAAATACTTTATATGGATTTAAAAAATGTAATATTTAATCATGAATATATTGGATCAAATCCAAACCTACAAAAAAAATTCAAAAGTTATTGGTCATTACAAATGGTGTTCAAAGTCCCCAAGTTATCAAGAGCTAATCAATAGGTTTACAGGTTCTTGGAGGCCTTCATGATAATCAAGGTTTTAAATAAATTTAAATAATTTTTAAATATTTTCAGGTCCAAAAATATTTACTTTATTGATCAAGACGAAAATATTTCTCAAATCATTTAAAGTACAAACCTAAGACTATGACCAAAGGTTTTGATGTGTAAAAACTCAAATAAACCTATCTAAGAAACTTATATAAAATTTAAGGAAACCTTCATGACTATAATAAGAACCATAAAGGTTGTCCTATTTTTATGATGAAGTTTCATGACCCCCTCTAATATTCCTTAGTCCTAAAACTAAGTTAGTCTTCAACATTAGAAGTGATCTCTTACCAAGCCTCTATAGCTAGATTTCAAAGTTTGGGGTGCCCTAGGTCTTACCAAGACTTAAAGCTATAATACAACCTTTAATATAGGTCTTAATTATCATGAGGTACTTGTGAGCCTATAGATATTAATTATCTAAAGTGAATTTAGGTTCTAAAGACTTACTAATGAATTGCATAGATAAGAAGACTCATAGATGCTTGCAAGACTCTAAAAACTCACTTGCATACCAATCTAATAGGCTTCATGAGTGTCAAATAAAGAATGAAAGGTTTTATAATGAAAATTTATAGGTCTATGAGAGTAATAAAAGTTTCTCGATAATTATCAATAATATTTTTTAAGGTTTTCATGAGGTTTCAAGTTTAAGAAGGCCCTTTACAGGTCTGTAGGTATTGGAGAGGGTTTTCAACATTCTTCAAGAAATTTGCAAACATGTACCATGTATTTAAGGGATATAATGATGTATTCCAAATATTTATACATTATTACATAAGTTTTATTGGTTTTAATGGTTAATTTTTAGGCTTATGAGAGCACTCAAGCATTTTTCCATGGCCTCAAGATCATTATGAGAAAGTTACAGCTTGCAAGCTATGAGTTCTACTCTCTAGTGTCTTATCAAGTATATAAGGTTTATTATATGGAGTTTAAGAAGGTAATAATATGTTTTATGAAATTTTAGATCACGTAAGCCTATCCTCCATATTATCATAATATTCATGGTAATAAAACCAAGATTTTATAGACTAGAAGTCAAGGTTTCCATGACACCTACATGTTTGTTAAGGAGCAAGTCTTAATGAGTTCCCAAATGTAGTTAAGTCACATGCAAACATGAAATATGAGACTAAAATATGAGAGTTGTTAGGGAGGATAGAATGAATGTAACATTTTATAATTAGAATGTTATAGGCTTGTCAAGTGAAGTTCCCAAGTCAGAAGAGAGGTTTGTAGGTCTGTTAAGTAGAATTTAATGAGATTAAAGGAAATGATGAGGATTATTAACCATGTGTATAGACCTCAAGACAAAGATACAAGATTCAAATATCCTCCATACTCACTTAAAAGTTTTAAAACATTGAAAAGGCTTTAATAACTCACTTTTAGGTCTAGTTTTTAGGTTTCACAAGATTTTAGTCATAGTTAAGGGCCTATAGGCCTATATCATTAGGTTGAGATCAACACATAACTCAACTAAATATAATAATAGTGTGTTCAAATACTTTATGGTAAGTGTAATATATATCAATAAATTGAGGTCCAAAAACCTTCTAAGACAAGTTATAATCTTATAAAGGAGATCTACTAATTTGAAGAAGGTCTCAATATCCTTAAGATCATCAATAAAAAGGCTACTAACAACATGATTTCAAGGTTATAGGCTTAGTTGATAGATTTGAACAAGTTTCAAGGTTCTTGGCAAGTTTTGAAAGACTATATGAGGAATAAATGTGGAGAACAAGGATACTAAAGCCTAGAAAGAATATACAGGTCTGCAAGTTGAAGAGGTGGATGTGTTATGACCTTAACACCTATCTTATAAACCTAAAAAAGGGTTTATAAGAGTATTTTGAGGATTGTAAATGGGTGATAATAAGTATATAGGATAGAATATGAGTTAATATGAGCCTTAAATCATGGAAACACATGCTTATTAAGCTTCTAAATGAGTTTCTATGGGAAAAATATGATGATACATCAATTTATCAACCTCACTAAAAGGCTTTCACATGAACTTCAAAACTTATTTCAAACCATCCATGCTTATACAACGTATCAATCACTACTATGAGTGAATATGAATGGTAATAAAGAGCATAAGGAGGTATGAAGGAATTGAAAAATCCCCTTAAATTGTATAACTCCCTCCATGGAGTGGTGGTCATGAAAATTCAATCCACATTATAAATAAGAATAGGATTTATACTTCTGAGTCAACTTGTAGACACTAGAAAATTTCACATGACATTCTAGATGTCAAAATGCCTTTGGATACCTTAGGGACCACCTAACTCTTCTTGACCCACTAACCAACCCATCAGACCCTAAGTCAAGTTATCTACTTAGCCAACTAAAATCACTAACTTACTAACCAACCTTAACCCAACCCTTTTAACTCACCTTGACCCCTTTTCCTTTAGACACTCAAACATCACTGGTTAGATTGACCATCAATAGTTAGGCTGACCATTGATGGTTAGGTCTTCCTCATTCTTACACAAATACCAACTATGTGAAAACTAACATGGCACAATTAAATATTCCACCTTGCCCATTACTAACAAACTCCTAAGCATCAAAATCAGCAAGCTAACTTCTTAGTGAACCTTCTATCCTCCATCTCTCTTTGCCTATAAAAGGAGGGGAGTAAGAGGTGAAATCATCTATCATCATAATCATTCTTACACATAGGTATTCAAGCTTCCTAGCTAGACTTCCTTCCATAAATTTAGCAACTATAATAGAGATCTGAACCTCTACTAAAATTTATCTCAAGGCAAAGTACCTTAAATTTACCATAATTTATCCAACCATCAACCATCGGCTATTTAGCAAACAATAAATATATTTTTACTTTGGTCTTGTTATTATGGTTTCTAACCTCTCTCACCCATCAGAGCTTTTCTACATCTTGATTTCTAACTCTTCAATGATTAAACAAACCCTTATCTAATCTTTGATCCATTTTGCAACTCTTTCTCCAAAATTCCATAGGCAATCATCGATGGTCATCATAACCACCAATAGTCACCTCTAACCATTGACAGTTACCCAACCACTGATGGTCAACCTAATCACTGATAGTTAGCCCAACTAGTGATGGTCACTATGGTAAGAAATAATAGCAAGTTATTTCTAACCCCTTACCCCCATCCAAATCTAACTTTCTATATCCCTACCTATTCACAGACCCCTACCTAATTTTCTTAACCTGACCCAATCTATTTTAACACTAGTATTGACCCATTGTTGCTATATTTAGTTATTTTCTCTAATAATCATTCATTTCTTCTTTTATTTAATTTTAGTTCTTTTTTTAATTTGATGTAAGTACTTTCATTTTTTCAGTTCCAACTTAATTGTTATAAAAGAGTAGATTGACAGCCTCCTAACAAACTCGCATTTCTTGGGTCTAGATGACACTAGGTAGTCCATCTAACTATCTTTATAATAACCCCTTTTGTTAGTTATTTATTATCTACAGGTCATCATTCCAAGATAAAAATTATCTTTCCACACTCATTTGGATAATGTGCACATAAACAACTAGGTTCTTATACCATACCTTTATTACTAGTTTCTTGTCTTCTTCCTTAATTAAAAAATGAGTAGAAATTAAGAAACATTTTGGGACACCCAGTAGGACCCTAGGATCATATAGGTGCCCTTTTATTCCTTTATTCTATGCTCATAAAATGGAATCTGAAATTTATTATGGGCTTAAAATAAACCTTACATACATTGATTACTTGCTTGTTTTAGTTCATTTAGTAACTTAAAAGAAAAATTAATTAATCGTAGTTTCGATCTTGTTATCACACACTTTACCAAACCACATAATCAATCAACACATCAAAATAATTAGCATAAGTCCCAATTAGGATTTCATCACCTAGTGATACACCTTACCCCTTGGATATCTTTCTTGGAGGTCATTACCAAGAAGAGAAACTAAAACTCAATTCTTTGGTTGAGTCTAAACTCTAAAATTCAGTATATCTTGGCTAAGCACATGAGACCCTTATCACTAAAATGTGTGAAGTGATGGGGTAGGCCCCAATATCAATCCATGTACTAACTTTTAATACATATTTTTGAGATCCTTAAACACCTAAAACTAACCTTAAACTTCCTCTTTAGTACCAAATCTACAAACCAAAGTTATTCATATTTTCTAAGGCATAAGACAAAATCAATCTAAAAGGTATCATAAGTTGTTAAACACACTTTAGTGAATATTTTTATTTCCTTGAGATATTTTTATTTTGATTACTTCATGTTTGAGTTGTAAGACTATCAACCTTATACCATTATCAATCCACCATTTTACCTTCATCTACCTCATCTCCATTACCTTGTTTAAATGGAAATCTCTCCTATAGTCTTCCCTAGAGATCCTAGATTTGATATAATCTTTGAAGACAACCCTATTTATTTAGAACATTATTTTGCATCACAATCCACTCATACTCCCAGCCTTATCTACAACCAACATAACCTTATCTACAACCAACCCAAACTTACCTACAATCAACCCAGATTTACCTATGACCAATCAAACTTCAACTTCAACCAACCAAAAAACTATCAACCTTCACTTGAAATAGTTAAAATTTTAATGGACTGGATGACCTAGTTATAGTCATCCATTTCTGATATCCATGATCAATCAAACCTCACCTTTAATCAACCAAACTTCAACATCAACCAACCAACAACTGATAAACAACATTTTAATTGTTATCATACCCAACCATTAACCTATCAGCTTCTATCACATCAATCACCCCAACCCTATCAACATTTGGTCTATCAATTACCTCAACCCACCTTATCATCCCAACCAACTTTAGCAACCTTAACAAAACAAACCAACCAACCTATCAACCTATCAATCTATTAACCTTACCAACCTTACCCAACTTATCAACCTTACCAAATCCAACTAAAAACTACCAAAAAAACCTACCTAGCCTATCAAACCTACCTAACCTATAAAACTTATCAAAACCATCAAACCAATAAACCTCATCAAACCAACCAATTATCTTACCAACTCAAAAACCATTAGCACACCCTCTTCCTAGGTAGTACACCCCACTGGGGGAATCATATGCCTCAATCCTTGATAAAATCTTGGAGGCTTCTATCATTATCCTTACTCAAATCAAACCCATTAATAGTTATCTTCCAAAGATAATTTGGTTTATAGAGAATGAATTTTGTGCTTATCATTATGCAAATGGATATGTGGTAGATATATGTATCTATTTTAAGATTCTCATCCAAAACCATGTCAATCACAAGGAGATTTCAAAAGACATTCTCTATGTTCCCGCCAACCTAGCCTTGAATCTCTTCAAGAAATAAGTTATTTAACTTCTTCCTTCACTCATTATTGAGGAAACCCATAACCAAATCCCTCAACATAATGAGTCCCATCCATTAGATTTGGTTCTTATTCAACCTATAATTAAGGAAACCATAATCCAACCCTTAACCAAACCACTTTTTAACCAAGTGGAACCTTCACACCTTTCCTTTGAAATCACAATAAAGGAAACCAATCAACCCCTTCTACACACCCATGTGGAACTGACCTATCAACCTTTTCCACTCACCCATGTGGAATCAACCTATCAACCTTTTCCACTCACCCATGTGGAACTAACCAACCTATCTTTTCCACTTACCATTTTTTTGGAAACTACCATTAACCCTACCTTGCCAACCATTAACCCTAACTCATCTACCACTAGCCTAACTATACCTATCATCAACTCAACCTTACCAACTATCAACCCAAAAAGATATCAACCCATCAAACCTACCAAACTTACCATAACCATCTAAAATTAGGTCCAACAACATTTTCCTAACCTTGGTACAATAGAGGAAATCCAACCCAAACCACCTCCTATAACTTGAACCAACTAACCACTAACACCTAGAAAACTAAAACCTAACAACCCCTTTTTGGGAGGTAGATAAGTCATATTCACCCCTCCTAAACCCTCTTATTAACCAACACCCCACCTTCAAATGTTTTCCCACCTCAAGCATATATGGAAGGAGTAAGATGGGGGAACTTTCCCTCCATAAGGCTTTTGACCATTTATTAACCCAAATCGTACCTTACCAATTAACCAAACTAACCCTTGGCATTTTTTCCTTAACCAACCCAGCCAAACCTATCAACAAACCAACCCTAAACTATTGGAGATTACCTTTCTCCTCCACCCAACCCATTTGGGAGTCACCTTTTCCCCCAACATTTAGAGAAAAACCCTCTCCATCAACCAATCCCAACGTCATTCACCCCTATGTTAACTATCATTACCAATATGGAGAAAAGTGAAAGAGGCAAGTTTGCTTTTAATTGTCTTGGACCCTACATCATAACCCATAAGTATGGATTGAGAGCTTACCATTTGTCCTCTCTCAAAGGCAAACCAAAACTTGAGCCTTTCAATGCTTCATATCTATGTCCTTTATTTTGTTAAAATAAGGATAAAATTCACCTTCTTATCTAACTTAAGCTCATCCCTTGATTTATGATGTTTTCACCTTCACATACTTATCCCTATCCCTTTGAGGATAATCGATTAAAACATAAAACCATGTGATTAACCATCACAATCATAGCCTAATCATAAATATGGGTACCATGACTCTACCCATAACATGGTTCTCATGGATACTTTCCATATCTAATTAGATAGAATCCCATGGTCATTGTCTCTCAAAATGACCCCTTTTACCTATCATTAACCTTTTGTGCTAAAAAATTTATCCCTCATAAATGTAAATCTCTAAACCTATATATACTTGTCCATGTCTAAGCCTAGCATAAAAATAATTTAGGATAACAAAATATCACCTAGGTCACATATCTCTAGCATTGCAAACTACTCCCTTAAAGGATAGCTACCCAAAAACTAAATTGCTTAAAAGATAGATTGTTCTCTTGAAGGGCAGCTACCAAATAAACAAACCCAAACTTAGATCATTCCCTTGAAAGATGGATAAGTCAAATTGGTAAAAATAAACCATTTGAAGCTTCTCACATAGATCAACTTCACAAACTTATAAAAATAAAATCAACAAAAAGCCCTATATCAAAATCAAAACATGTTATCCCAAGAAAGCCGCAATCAGCTTTCATATCTATCATTCATAGACTTCCTTCATCAATCTAATCTACACCTTACATAAATACATGGAATTATCTATTACAGTTCTTAGGTCACATATAGAAGGGGAAAATTAACCCACAAAAGGTTACCTTACCTATCAACCTATTTACCCTCCACCTACCTCCCCCTTATACCATCTACAAATCAAGGGATTATGAGTTGACTTGACACAATGTGATCAAGACACCTTTTTATCAACGAAAGCATCCTAATGTGAAGTATTTGAAAGGTTTATGTTCCTTAAGCCAGTCTAAATTCTATTTTTTTTGTCCTTACCAATGAAAAATCATCATGCTTTTTTCTTATCCTTATCATTGGTTCATGTAGATATATGTCTCATGATTCTTATCTCTTTTCGCACATCTAGTTTGTTAATCTAACTTACTTTATGTGCCTTCATTAAACTTTAATATCATATTTAACACATCACATATCCATGATCATAAACATCATAACCATAAACAAAATCACTGTAAATCATAACATCATAGCCATATTTAAAACATCATTGCCATAATCATAATCAAACCATCCATAATCATCACATGCCTAAAGCTACTAAGTCTAGATCTCATAAGCATAAATCATAAAACATTAGAACATGTACACCATGAAACATCCATCATAACCACATCATGAATCATAAACCATCATATACATCATGTCATCAAAATAAATAATACATGTAATAGTGTATATATAACTCTCTCTCAAAGCATGTTCTCACTACATTGACACACAAGATGGTATCAAAATCATGTACATATATATCTATACATTATAAAATATCATATCATGCCCTTGGGGCACCACTACCACTTCCCTACCAACACTACCATTGCCATCTAGTTTCAGTCCTCCTAGGATGCCTACCTATCCACCCACCAAAGTGACCCACTAACCTAGAGTCACCATAGCTACCCCACCTCTTAAACTAACTCTATACTCACCCCATTATGGTTGTTCAGGACATTGTGCCAACACTATTGCCTCATAATACCTCAACTCCTCCACTGTGGCCAAGTACCATGCTATAGGTATGGTACTTGGTGGTCCTATTGGTACTGACATTGTTCCTCCCCTTTGTCTCAAGGTGTCTCTTTATTGGGTCACCAAGCCTAGTGAGGTCTTAGCCTGATCTCTCTCACCTATAATGGTGGCAACTTGACCTTGTAATGTCATAATCTAGCCCTGTAATGTGTCCACCTATCCTTATAACACTATAATATATGTTTGTACAATAACCAATGATCCTCATACCTATTAATTAAGGCCATTTCCCTATACATGTACATTTGGATCCCCAACACTAGATCCACATCTATGGCTTATCGGCCCCCATCATCCCACCCAAAATTGGCTATAGCATAAAGGGCCTAGTATCATGTCGCATAGCCATAAAAAAAACTAGTGTTATCAACCCCTACTCTAACATGTAACTCCTCATGATCTAGGACCACCTCCTCTAGCTGTGGCTCAAGTAACAAAAACTCAACATCCTCCCTTTTATACCTTGGGAATAGACACAAAATCGCTTACACTAGGCTAAAATACCTATGAACTCTATCAAATGGGATGAGCTTAGTCTAACCATCTATTCTCTTATAGATCTATCTCCAGCTCTACAATTATAATGTATGATAGCTATAGAGGGCCCACCTTAAAAATTTGACATACAACCTTTAGACCACATCACCCACAACCAAACCATCTAATGCATCCTCAAACTAGTCAATATCTCTCACACCTCCTCCAGCTCCAATAAGGGCATAGTCACCCCTCCACCACATAAATCCCACTCTAAAATCCATTTGAGTGTAGTCCTCCCATGGTATCCCTAATGGCCTTAGAACACTAATGTGATCATATGCCCAAAAATGGAGTAAAAACCCCATATTGATCCCATATTGCCTATGAGCTCAAAATTCCAAGAGATCCTTGAATATCTAAACTAACAAAACTGGTGTCCCTTAAACACTATCCTACCAAGCAACATTTCCACCAACACACCTAACAATAGATAAGGAAATTTCCCACTACTTGAGTCTAGCAACACAAAAAAATAAACTACCATCATCATGGTCATCAAACACCTCTCATTTGGATCCCTTTGGTAAAATGGCTTGTAACCAAAACCATCAACATGCCACCTAGCAAGTCTCCAATCCTTACCATATATGAGCTCCATCTACTCATCTATCTCCTTAGTCTCAATATGGTAAATTGGCTCCCCCCAAATAGGTAGCTATGTAATCCTATAAACCAATATCTCTCCTGTCATCAAGAGGAAGGTGTTTATGGTTGGATCCCATCTCTTAATAAGGGCCACGATCATCATTACATCTCATGGCAAGTGCTGATAGTATCTCATAGATTTGAGGTTGACCTCCTCTATATATGTCTAGTCATCCTAAGTCATCCTTCCATGTATCTCCATAAAGATTGATGAACTTGATCCCTCATATACATCTAATCTCATGCCTACAAAAAAAATCAAACTCAGCATGCACACTTAGTTTTCCATTACCATTTCTCATTTCCATTCATTTCATTCATTCTACCTACATCAACCTCTTTATCCACCTAAACACACCTAAATCAACCAATTCCAAAATAATCCACAACCATTACCTCTACATTAATACCTCTAGCACTTGAAAGTGACCTTCACCCACAAAAATTTCAATACCTACCCTAACCCATCAAACCAAACATCTAACTCTTTTATCAAAAAACATCTACCCTAACCCATAAAAATTTCAACACCTTCCCTAAACCTATCAAACCAACACCTAACTCTAACCAACAACCATTTCAACACATCACTCATACTTGAAACTTGCCCTATCCTAACTTACACTTGGTATTTTAACTACTCCACACCCCTTCAAAAATTTTAAAACATTTTTACTATATCTTTTTATTAAAACATACCTTCCCCAAACACCTAACTATCGATGGTCATAATGACTATTGACAACCAAGTGACCTATTTTCTTTGGTATTCGACCACTGATGGTCAATTTTAATTGTTGATGATTGGGTTGAACTACCAATGGTCATTATGTGTGACCACTGACGGTAAAACACTTAACCCTACCTCCCTAAAACCCAACCAAACAATAAAAATTCAACAAATAAATTACCTAATTCTATCCTATACCCTACACCCAAACCAAAAACTCCCTCAATTTCAAAATTCATCACCTAATTTTTTCAAATCATAAACAAAACCTAAATCTAGGTCAAACCCCCTAGAACCCTACCAAAATAACCACAAACTACCCAAATTAAACTTCAAAACAACCAAATCCACTAAACTATCAATTTTAAACACCACCTACCCCATTCCTTAATCATTATTGAGGATGAAGCCCACATCCCACTACTTAGCTATATCCTCATCTACCCTATGTCATTGATCCCGGTAGATCACCTCAACACATGCATCTAATCAATCAATAATCATCAAGTCAACAAAATGCTTAGATAACCCTCTCACACAAAATGCCAAATCACCAAATCACTAGAATGCACAAAAAGCATGATAGTCAACTAGCATAAAATGAAAATGAATTTTCATTTTAACTTTTCATCCTCCAGCCTTTTAAGGTTTCCCCTTAACCATCAATTATCAGGGTGACCATTGACGATTGATCTTGGGACCCCTGATCATTGATGGTCAAGAAACCCACATTTCAAATTTTTAGGCACCCACACCTAAGTTCCTCAATTTTTTTAGAGATTACCTTTTCCATAAAACCAAAACCAACCTTTAGAGATTACCCTCATCGATCAACCAACCACCCAAACATGTCTACCTCGACATTGGCCATTTTGGCATGAACTATCACATTTTTTATGACAACTTTACCTAGTCTTTTTTACCACATCAATCAACCTTACCATGTTGAATATTTGAATTTGTACCACCTAGTGTACAACAAGACCATTTATGTTTTTCAAAGGATCACTTGCTACCTTAAATACTTATGAAAACATTGACACTATCTAAGAGACTGATAATAATGACTAGATCAACTATGACTAATGATGTGGCTTGGTTACCTTGTCACCAGTCCTTTTAGAACTGACCTTATTTGTCCCAACTATGGAAACATTAGTCTTTACATGATCTTGGCTATTGCACTTAATCACATTTTATGCACAGGTTTGCACTTCAAATACCCAACCATCCTTGTCACCAACCTCATGACTCACCATTACTGCTTGTCAAACCTCACCTTAATTTTGATTTCACCTCATCAACTCTTAGTTTGATGGGGAACACCTCCTTCCATACTCAAGGCAACCAGACTTTCGACTAGTAATCCATTCTTGTTTTGCATCTTGTTGATTCAAAGTTGCATAACAAAAAGGGGTAAAATGTATACACTATAAAACTACACACGATGGTTCTAGATGTCAAAATGCCCCAAGATACCTTAAGGAATACCTAACCTTTCTTGACCCATTAACCAACCCATTAGACCCTACGTCAAGTTAGCTACTCAGCCAACTAAAATCACTAACATAATAACTAACCTTAACCCAACCATTTTAACTCACTTTGACCCATTTTCCTTCGAATACTCAACCACTGATGGTCAGCTTGATCTTTGATGGTTAGGCTAACCATTGATGGTTAGGTCTTCCTCATTCTTACACAAATACCAGCTATGTGTAAACCAACATAGAAAAATAAAATATGTCTTCCTTGACCATTGCTAGAAAACTCCAAAGCATCAAAATCAGCAATCCGACCTCCTATGGAACCTTCTATTCTTCATCTCTTTTTTCCTATAAAAGTAGGGGAGTAGGAGGTGAAAATGGATTCATCATCCCAAGCATTCTTGCACATAGGTATTTAATTTTCTTATCCAATCTTCCTTCTGATAATTTAGTAACTACAATAGAGATCCAAACCTCTAATATAATTGCTCTCAAGGCAAAGTATTGGTACTTTGCCAAAATTACTCCAGCCATCAACCATGAGCCATTTACTAAGAAATAGCTATATTTGTACTTTAGTCTTGTTATTTTTGTTTATGAACTCTCTCCCCCATCAAACCATTTTTGCATCTTGATTTCTAACTCTTGAACCCTTAAATAGACCCTTATCTAATCTTTCATCCAATATAAAACTCTTTTTTGAACACCTCTACAATTCCATAGCTAACCACTTATTGTTAGCACAATTTCCAATGATCACCTCCAACCATTAATGATTACCCAATAATCGATGATAATCCTAACTACCAACATTCAGTCCAACCACCATAATAACTATGGTAATAAATAATATCAAGTTATTTATAACCTCTTACCCCCAACTAAATCTAACTTTTTGTATCCCTACCTCTTCATAAACCCCTACCTAATTTTCTAAACTTGATTTGATTTATTTTAGCACTATTATTGACTCACTACTATTATATTTAATTATCTTTTATAATAAGCATTCATTTATTATTGTATTTCATTTTAGTTCCTTTTAGTTATTTGATTCAAGTACTTTCATTTTATCTTTTTCAACTTAATTATAATCAAAGAGTGGATTGATATCCTCCTAACAAGCTCATGCTTCTTAGATCTAGTTCACGCTAGGCAGTCCACCTAAATTTATTTATAAAAACCCCTTTTGTTAGTGATTTATTATCTATAGGTCATCCTTCCAAGATAAAAATGAGCTCTCCAAACTCATATGGATCATGCATGCATCAACAACTAGGTTCTTCTAGCACACCCTTATTACAAGTTTCTTATCCTCTTCCTTAACTAAGAAATGAGTAGAAATTGAGAGAAACACAACCATTTAACAAGCTCTACAATACATGAATGAGGATATGGGTTAATTAAGGAATTTAATACATGAGTTTCCAAGAATATAAAAACATTAAGGAGCACATCCATCATGTACTAGCCTCCAAAAGGATTAAAATAGAAAAAATGAAGTCTTTTCTCCCACTACTACACCAAAATTCATTGAATATATTCATGGGAGAGGCCTAATGCATTGGTGAGAGATTAATTATCCTATTTTTCATATCTCTTTGCTTGCAATTTATAGAGATGGAGTAATATTAGCATTTATGAGGTCTTATAAGTGATATATTCTTCTCTCTTAGTCAATTTTATTATATATAGGACTGAAAATGACTTGTTGATGATCTCTCCTCTTGATTATAAAAAACTCTACTCTTGTTTAGACTTATAATGTTGGATTAAATCCTTGATTATAATTTTTTTTTTATAATTGACTCTTCCATATTGTCAAATTTCTTGAGTATTATGTAAATTTGATTGTTATCTTCATTTTTGGGTGTTCTAGTTCTTCTTGATGTTGTCATGTCACTTTTACACTTTATTTGTAGGTTTTATGTTATGTAGACCACTACCTCCATGAAAATTACTTATAGGAGTTGTGTGAGTTACTATCAATTTTGAGGATTGTTGTATTTTTCCAAGAAAGAGGATATGATATCTAAACTATTGGTGCATCACCTCTTTAAGTTTTATTTTAACTTATATTCACTTTTCCATGATAAATATAGTGTTAGCTATAGATAGGTCTATTTAGCATAGTTTTATTCCTATAGATCATATTAAATCAAGTACATGTAGTCTAGGAATTAATTTGACCTTCTCTAGAGATTCATCCCAAGGAGTCAAGGTCCCACACCTTTGGGATGATCCCCTTGTTTCCATTAGATCATTTGATTGAAGGAATGGGTTCATGATCCAAGTGATAATAATTTAACCCATTTTCCTAATGTGTCGAAGGTGTGAGAAATTAACCAATAATAATCCTATATAAGATAATCAAGGTCTTATTTAAAAGGGATTGCGTATTCTATTGAACACATCTATATACTATTTCACATTGATAAAATATGTTGTATTCTTCCCAAATATCAAACTTATAACTAAGACCAGTCATAAGCCAAGTTTTAAGCACACTAAATCCATGTCAAAACAATCATTTTCAATTATAAAACATAAATCATTACTACATACAAATAACAAAGGATCATAATTTCACAATCAAAATAGGTGGGATAATTATGTGTGGCTTGATGTTCCTCTTTAGAGTATCAAATACCTAGGCAATAGTCAATCATAAAAAATGGTTTATTGGGGCTAACTCAGCCATTAAAATTTTCTAGTTTTTGTAGGTTTATATCCCTCACAAACATAGCTAGGCTATCAAATAAAACAATACTAATTTTTAAAGTGGCATGCATCATTAGGGTTATGGATTACAAATACATAGGATATAGAGATAGGTGTAGGTGATTGTATGGTCATAATTCCTCATTTCCTCACAGTGTGGTACCAAGTGTATTTCATTATTGATTGAAAATACTTAACCAATCCTATGACATAAACCCTACGTAGATAGAGAATTAGTTATAGAACTAAATGAACAATAGGCATGTTTTATTCTAATTTTAACTTATATAATATAGTCACAATCAGATAATCACCTATAAATGTAAGTACTCATCCCTTTTTCTACTTATTATATATATGTATATGTGTGTGTGTGTGTGTGTGTGTGTGTGTGTGTGTGTGTGTGTGTGTGTATATATATGTATATGTATATGTATATGTGTGTGTGTGTATATATATGTATGTATGTATAAATATGTATATATATATATATATATATATATATATGTATATGTATGTATATGTATATATGTATGTGTGTGTGTATATATATATATATATATGTATGTATATGTATATATGTATGTGTATATATATATATATATATATACACACACACACACACACACACACACACATACATATACATATATATACATACATACATATATATGTATGTATGTATGTGTGTGTGTGTGTGTGTATATATATATATATATACATATATATATATATACATATATATATATGTATGTATGTATATGTATATATGTATCTATATATATATATATATACATATATACATACATATATATATATATATATATATATATATATATATCCCTTCTCAAATCCTTACATAATTTCAATGTTTTACATTTAGATGTATGTTTGAATGACATTTCTTAATATAAGAATTATTATACATTATTTCATCCTATTAGGGTTAGTATTGATTGCATTAGTACAAATTAGGGTAAAACATATTGGTGAATACGTACACATCAAATTTTTATAAAACCTAGGTTTCCCTTAGGTTATCATCTTTCTAAAGTATCCAATTTTGTTTCCTAGGTTTCAAAATCTCATTTTTTATTTTCATACATAAAAAAAAAAAAAATTTAAATTTTTTTTCCAAGGGATTCATGATTTCATTTTTTACTTCCATACATAAAGAATATTTCCACCTTTGGTCAGAGATATTCATTAGGGTTTCATCTTGATATGGATGCATATTTAAATTTTAAAGCCTCTCATGCATGATCCTTACTCATTATGCTCCATTTTAATCTAGGGTTCATACTTCCACTTGTACTCATAGATATTATAGGTTATTGTATGTATTATATTCCTAGATACCCCCAAAATCCTAACCATTCTCCTATAGATTTTTCTATTATTCTTCCCACCTCTCCTCAAGGTGGTGCTAGCTAGTTTGTCTATATTAAGGTCCATGTTACCACTATCCTAGTAGGTATGGGGTGTATCATGGATTACTAAAAAATGAGAAACACTGTATCTAAAAAAATTCTAAAATGACATATGCAATATATTAAAAAGTATATTAAATATTTGATTCTAAATATTTAAAAACTTGGTAACAAAATTCTTTATAGAACAAAGGAAATAAATATGACTGAATACAGTTTTAGATTTAGATATTTAAAAAAATTAGGATAAATGATAAAGACTAGGTAAACATACATAAAGAATTATTCACCCCATCATAGGATCTATTTAATAAGGATGACATGATATTGGATACATAGCAAGTTCATAAATTAATAAGTCAAAGACACATATTGATTTCATAAAATCAATAAAAGAAACTTATATTAATTATCTTGAAACACATATGTTGGACACTCTAAAATATTAGTATATTCAATATATCTCCATCAAAATATAATTAAAAATAATGTAGGTATCAAGTATGTAATTGGCCAAAGAAATGAATTATTTATCTAAGTTACGATATCACATAAGCTTCTCAAATGAGTCATAATTGATGCTAACTCAACTAAAAATATTTAAAACATATAATTATTACATACATTAGGGATCTATTTGAAAAATATAAACATATAACATCACATCATTAAAAAATTATGTCATGGGTTATGGTAACCCCTAAGCATAATTTCAATGGAACTTATATTAGAAACAAATAAGGTGCATTCCTTATTTCATGTCATTCTTCATGTGTGAGAAGGGTTAGGTATAAATTGGGGAATTATTACACCTTTCACTCCACCAGTAATAATTTATCACTCAATTTTTTATTTTCCTATATAAGGAACATTATTTTCCTTTTGAAAATAATGGAGATTAGATTCATTTCATGAGTTGGTGGACGTGTAGTCTCTTAGAGACTCATGTTCAAATGCAAAAATTTCTAGTTTTACATATACATTTTATATTTTTTAAATTAATACAAAGTCTATTTTTATTTATGAGTCTCTTTATCTCTTTTGACTACATATGTGTGGATGATTGCATTTTAGATTTTTAGTGGGGCCTTATCCTTGTTTCTAATATGGCATCACAACTATATTAATTCTAAGAACGTAGAAGGCTAGTAGGTGAGGCTTATTTTGGATGAGTATCTGTTATGTTGGTAGAATGAGGTCAAATTTTTAAGTAAAAAGTGGTAGATATGCTTCTTAGATGAATATATGTTACTTTATTTCTAAGTTTTTCTAAATTTAAAAGCCTATACAAAGCATTTTAAGATTTAGTGATGATTTTTTCAGAAAAAATAAATCAAAACTATCTAAGTATATTATCTCTCTCTTGCTTTGTCATTTTTATAGTAGGTAATTCTAACATCAATCAATCTGTTTCAATTCATATCAATATGTTTAATGCCATAATTTATATAATATAAATTAGTGCATAGTTCTCATCCTTTTATATCTCCTAGGTGTAAAATAAGTAAAATATTATGATGTTAATGCATATTCTGATTATCATAAATATTTTATTCCTATTAAAACTATATGTTTCTTGATAAGACATAAGATCGAGACTTAATTGATAATATCAAAATACAAGTCAAATGACATAAATTTATTTTAATGAATCATATTCTCAACCAAATTAGGATTTGAAAGTCTTTATCAACACTTTTGTAATTCATTCTATAAAAAATAAAATAATATGATGTTCATTTGTTAGCTCAAAAATAACCTCTAGTAGTTGTTAATGTTCATTCTATAGATAGGTTCATAGGTGTAGTCACAAAATTATGTAAGGGGATTTTGTCAATCATATTCTATGAACATGAGATCCCATAGGATTATCATAATAATGAACCATTGTTTATATATGATTTAATAGACATATTTTAGCTTAATAAAAAACATTTTGGTTGATAATGGTTTAAATATAAACATGTGAAAAATGCAATTTATCAATTATCTTGGATACATTTAGAAGGATTTAAAAGTACAATAACTATTATTAAATAATATGATGGTATTTGTATGTAATAAAAATAAGATAGATCTATAACTTATCCTATTTAGTAATATCAATGCTCGAAGAAGATAATCAACTAACTATCTGCTTAGATGTACTTTGTTATATCAGGTTCATGACCAATAATGGATCCATTAATCCTACACTAAGGTATCTCTTATCACATAATGGAAAATGAGATGTTTCCAAAGCCTCTATTCAAATATCATTTTTTGATAACCCTAGTAAATTAAGCTAATCTACTAAATAAACATGCAAGATAAACTAGTAAATGAATATGCAAGATAATCTAATACTCACCATAGCTTGTGGCAAAAATGGGGAAGATAATTTTATGAAAAGACAAATTTATCTAATATAATAGAGAAGTAATCTAATCAAGGAGAGATACAATTAGTTCCATTAGCTCTACAACATCTACTTATCAAAATATGAAGGGCTAGGATTATACTTACCTCATTGAAGTGAACCCATCATGCCTCAATATCTCCCTTGGCCAATGGTGATTTGTAAGTGTTTATTTTAGATTGTAAGGATCATAAGGATATATCATATTTAGGCTACAATATTTCTCCTATGCATCTAATACCTCCATAAGAAAAGTGTTACTTATCTAAGGTAAAAACTTAAGTAATGAAACCTCTTATTGATAGTATAATTAGATTTTTGAGAAGTAATGATGTATTAAATGATCCTTTATTTAGAAATGAATCTCAGGGGGTGTTTATAGACAAAGATTGACTCTAAACCCTCCCAATAATTTTAGTTATAAGATTGTCTAGGTCAACTTTGTTTGGTAATAAATAGAGATATTACACCTCAAACTAGGTCATCTTGGGCTAATAGAGTTTTGTAATGTATGTTAAATACCAAACAATTTCAACAAAGTCAACATAGTAGGAAAAAATGGGTGAATAGGGTCAACTAAGCTAACTTAGTAGTAAAAGTGGATTTTTGCTTAGTTAGGGGTTATTTGAGAAGGGAGATTGCTTAGGAAGTTGGATAAGGCCATGAAAGGTGTTGAAATAAACAATATAAATTAAAATAAACATTTAATTATAATTTAAATTTAAGTTATATTTTATATTTATAATTTTATGATGTTTTAGAGTGGTTTCAGACCTCTAGGAGATACATTGCGAATTCTAAATTTTGGAGGGTCTTATTGGATTTCAAACTTAGCCATATTTTAAGGTTTCATGATTTTAGACTTAGCCATATTTAAATATTTTAGGATTTTAGAGTGACATCATAAGATTTTATTGGATAGACAATGCAAATAAGTTGGACTAATAGTAAGAATGGTATAAATCCATAACAATATTGTGAAGCACCAATGGTTTTCCCACCCGTTTCTTGGTGCATCCTTTTCTAGGCTTACACTTAGAGATATTGAAATTTGACAAGTTCTTGCATGAGATAAATTTTTAGTAAGTATAAAGATTAAAAATATTTTGTGTATGTAGTATTATTCAAACACCACTCAAAGGTGTCACATTACATGTCACTATAGGTCCTAAGACCATTTTAGATGGTCATGGCTTTATTAAAAGAAATTAATCTCATCCATATTACACCAATGTTTAAATTTTATGTAATATATAAAAAATATATTATTATTCAAGGCAAAACTTATGATTCACATGTGTAATTTCCATATGAGGTATTACCTAAAGAGATACTAAAATAAAAATTCACATAACCTCAACTAACTTCACCTAGAGCTCAAGTACCTACTCATCCACTTAGTAAATAGTCTTATCATAACATCTTATGCCTATGAAATATAAATTACTAATTAAGGATCCAATTATATGAAACACCATTTAGACTAAGATAAATTCTCCTTTACAATAGTATAATATATCCATCACAACCACTTATCACAATAATTATTATAATAGTAATGATAGTGATTCTAGTTACCATGTAGATTGTTATTACATTAATGATGATGATAGTGATGATGATACATTGGCATTATTACATTATGGTCTTTGAGACATATATATATATATATATATTCTCTATGAATGTAATATGTTATTTTTTTATGTGCAATATTGTTACATAGATGATTATATAGATTTTTTATTGGTTATAATTACTTGCTAACCTTATGTGTTTGAAATGAAATTTATATTCTACATATATTATTTCATTTTTATTTCTTATATTTATTTGTGTAGAATATAATTTTCATTTCAAACACATAAGGTTAGCAAGTAATTATAACCAATAAACAATCTATACAATCATCTATGTAACAATATTGCACATAAAAAAATGGCATATTACATTCATAGCATATATATATATATATATATATATATATATATATATATATATATATATATATATATATATATATATATATATATATATATATATATATATATATATATATATATATATATATATATATATATATATATATATATATATATATATATATATATATATATATATATATATATATATATATATATATATATATATATATATATATATTCGCTATGAATGTAACATGTCATTTCTTTATCTGCAATATTGTTACATACATGATTATATAGATTGTTTATTGGTTATAATTACTTGCTAACCTTATGTGTTTGAAATGAAAATTATATTCGACATATATTATTTCATTTTTATTTCTTATATTTATTTGTGTAGATTCATTAGCTTTTCCCTCTTCTTTTGTGTATGGAATTTTGGTTCATCATTCTTCCTTCTAGCCTTCTATCCTATGTTTTTTCTCTATTGAGTTGTTTGTTGCTTCTATCTTGTTTGAATTTTGAAGTTACCTTCATTTTTCATATCTTCATTATTTTTATATGTTTCTTATTTATTTTTATATGTCATTATTCTATCATCTTGGTTTATTTTGATTGCATTCATTCCTTTTCCCTTACCTTTGATTATATTATTCCATCCCAAAAGCCTAATTGGACTTTCCAATAATAAAAACACATACATATCAAGGCCTTCTACCATAATTCATACATAGTTTTAAGGTTAGTTGTAGGTTAGTGGGGATCCTCCTCTTATTTATTCTTACAAATTTTGCCTCTTTGTTTCTTTATTTATTGATTTATCCCTCCTCTTATTTATTCTTCTCATTTTTGCCTCTTGGATTATTTCTTGCTCAATTTATGTCCTTTCTCCTTACTTCTGCTTAATTTCATCTCTTGAATTATTTTTTTTTTGATTGATTTCATGTATTTTTTACTTCAAGTATTATAAATAATAATATAACAAAATAAAAATTTCTTGGCCTTTACCTTTGTTTGTTACACTACTAGGTATTTTATCATATTATAACCATCTTCTTATTACTAGAGGATTTACATACGCATTACTTACACACATGAATTTTATGGTATTATTGAGTTAGATGTCGGATATATAGGTTTTCATATGATTATAGATTTACTTAGAAACATCATCATGCCTACATTAGGGGCATGACTACACTAGGGGAATTTTTCAATTGTGACTTAGGTTATATCTTTCATATGTTCCATTATCATATTTAGCTCTCTATTTTATTATACATATCCTTTATTAGCATATATATTGTGTGCTTATCTTTTTCCCTTATGATTGATTGTATTTTTACATGCTTGTGTGTATTTCTTTTTTTATATTTATAATATCCTGTAATTATTTTATTATATGTCTGTTATGGGTGATAAATTTCTATTTCTACTTTTTGTTTCTTTATTTAACTTATTTGCTTCACTTTCTATATGTGGTTACAAGATTGTGCATTTTTTTATTGTTGACTATGTTATGTGATACTATATTTTTGGTTCCATGATTTATATCATGAATGCTATTACTTATGGGGTACCCCCTAGTAGGATGGTAAGAACCACATGCAACCATACAAGGGTTTTTTTAACTTTTACACCAATATATTATTAAAACTATGGGTAGTAGTGTAAAATGAGGTTTTAAGAATAATATTATGGGGTCATAGATTCTTTAAAATAAGGGGGAATATTCTAAATCTTATGGTTGCATGTGTATTGAAAGAATTATACCTCATAATCCCATGTGTATTTTATGTTTTTTATTTCAATTAAATTTTTTATACCATGAATATATTTGGCAATATTATTATTATGCTTAATTTATTATTTATTTCAATTTCATGCAAGATTTGACCATACGTTTATCAATTATACATTATTTATATTAGGAAAGGTACATTCCATATTTTTGGAGAGTTATCAATGATGTCATGGTAATGTCATGAAGGTGTCTAAGTGAGTGGATGAATCTCCTTGATAGTCTAAGTGCCAATGACAAAGTGTGCAATGTGCTTGTCCTAGTATGCTTGAAATATGTTTGGTTGATCTTCAGTTTTGGAATGGCTAAAGATGATTAGTGATGAGTTTGAAGTATTAAGAATGTGTAAGGGGTAATATAATAGGTTTTATATGATTTGAGTACTTGTGTACATGAGTGTATTTCATTTGGTTGATCACTATTTTCATCTAGACATTTTGGGTCTAGTGGTAAAAATTTTGAGTAGGCCATTCGCTGACATCACCATTGCCACATGTGGATGAGTCAGGGGGAGTTATTCATATGTTTGTGATCACATTTTTTCCTAGTTTACATTCACTAAATTTTAGGTCATGTGATGAATTTCAACATAATATATACAAATGTAAAGTTGGGCTCCTAGGCAATTTGACAGTGTTTTCCCATATTTAGCCACATTTGTAATGTGGCAATAAAAATTGAGTAGGCATTTTGATGGTATTATATTTCACACATGTGAAGGTTTTAGGATAATTTTATTATATGGGTTTGTTAATTTTTGTTCCTAGTTTATATTTACTAATTTTTAGGTCATTAAATGAAGCGCATCAAAAGATATGCATGTGTAAAGTTGACCTTCTAGGCAGTTCTAGGCATAGTTGGCTTTGTGGTAGAAAAATCTAAGTGAGCAGATTAATGGAATTATATATTTCACATGCAAAGGTTAAAAGATTAGTTTGATACATTAATATATTCCCCTTTGAAAGGTGATATTATGGTTCAAATTTTAGATCATGCATCTAAGCACAAAATTTTTTATTAAGGTTCAAAGTTGGCTTCTCAAATAGATTACAATGGTCCCCATACTTAGTCTATTTTACATGATGTTAAAGATCAGGACCAAATGGCTATCTAATGGATCATAGGTGATAATACAAATAATATATATGGTGCATGTTGATTCAAATGAGTCAAATTTTTTATTGGTTAATGAATTTAAATATCGAGTTCCTTACAAAAGGATCAATAGATCGTGTTTGTTCCAATGTGTTAGAAAGCAACAAGATGAGGATAAGTGTTTGAAGTTTAACATTGAGTAGAGGTAAACATCAAGATTATCCTAAGATATTATTATTATTACATGTTAATACATATATATATCAACAATGTGTATTGAGCAAGATGATTTCAAGGTGTCTAATGTTCAACATAGATAAAGACCACCAAGCTACGTACAGGAGATTGACAGAGTGCATTAATTCAAATAGTCAAAATGAAGATCCAATTATGAGAGATGAAAGGTAAAGGTTGATATTATTCAATTAATATCAATGTTTAATGTTTAATTTTATATTAGAGGACACAAGATGAGGATAAGGTGTTTGAAGTTTAATTGTGACCATTGGGATTTAAATATTAAAATTTGAACAGGAAAAACTAGTGCTCTATATTTTGGCTATAAATTTTGATCCAAGATGAATTTGATGGTGATATAAAAAATAAAAAATATATAAGGATCCATGATGCATCCATTTAACCTAGTTTGAAGGTCTGAATATTCTTACAATCAAAGTTATTGATCTTTAAAGTTGACTATGTGTTTGACCATGTTCGACAAGTGACCTAAGAAGGATATTTGAGGTTGTGTTGATGATGTTTCAATGTTTCATGTTGTATTATATATTTAAGAGTGTTTTATACTTTATGAGGATCATATATATGTATTTTATAGGTGTGATAAATCTATCTTGAGTATTAACAATGCTTAATAAGTTGATTGTGTGTTCATTCATGATGTTCCTATGTACCAAGTCATTATTTGAGTTGATTGTGTACACCAGTGGTGAGTAAAGATGACTATGATAATTTTAGGATGTTAGAGGGAACATAAGGAGTGGACCCATGTATTTTTAGGTGGTCTTGTGTTCTTTTTTTCTCAATAAACTGCTAAATGGTTGAATAGGTCTCCATGAGACCTATTAGAGCTAGAATGGCCTAATTGAAAGGTGTAGTTGCTTAAGGGTAGCCCATAGATGCTATGGCTGACCTATGAGGATTTTTTTGATCCATGTCTTGATTTGAGATAATAATTAAGGGTTAAGGTAGGTCTAATGGCTGACTAATAAGTTTTTTATCATGAAGGCTCTATATATAGAGAAACTAAAGGAGATGGTTTCTAGGCTTGTGTGAGAAGAGTGAGCATTGAATTGAAGAAGAGAGGAGAGGTAGTGTGCCTAGTGGATGGATTTATGAGAAGAAAAGATTGAGGAATATGTGTATAAACTGTGGGTCTTGATTTTGATGTTAGAATAGTGATCTTATAGGTTGAGGATGAGTGAAGAGGTTTAGGCTGATCCAAAAGGATGTTTTAGATGCTTTGAGTGTCAACAAAGGATAGATGAAGTTTATGTGATATTTATGTTTGATTTGAGAGATAAATAAAAGTGTGGATTGTGTGTATGACCATTTGGTCATGTTATTAATGTGGCAATAGATTTGTTTTTTAGGAGTGAAGATTGATCCAAAAGGTGGCTTTGGATGTAATTAGTGTGCAAAGTTGAAGAGAGCTGATATACTTTTTATCTCCATCAGATTGTTAGGAAATTAGTGTTTAGGAGATGTTATGTTTATATGTGTTTTTGTGTTTGCTCAACATCTATGGGGTTGTATCCTCCATGCAAGGTGAAACTAGCTAAAATTTTAGTTTTTGTGGTTACTCAACTAGACAGGTGTTATAACACCTTTTGGGATTGTAGTCACACTAAATAAGGGATGGCAGTTCCTTGATTAGTTGTAGCTAGTCTAAATTGGTTCTTATTATTATATGATAGTAGTCCAATTGTAGTTTCTAGTGCGTTTTCTCCCCCAAGAGGGTTTCCCACATATGTCATGTGTTATGTGCTTGATCTTGCATTATCTCTCTTGTTCTTTGCTATGAATGATATGTATGGTTCATTAAATTCTTGTGTTAATTGATTAAGAGTTTGAAAGGTTTGAAATTGAAGTTGGATTATCTTGGCTGACTGATTCACCCCCCTCTCAGTGATTTTACCTCTAACACATATAATTTCATATTTATTATTTACATTAGGGAATGTTATTATTATGTTCCATTAATCTATATTGTTCTTATTTGGGCATATTATTACATCATGGAATATAATTTTCCCCTCCCTTATCATCCCCTTAATTTTATTTATTTTTCTTCAACATCTTATTATTTCATCATAATGCAATAACTAAAATTCATTTCAAAATACCAACCTAATCAAAATACAACACATTTTGTTCCCTTATTTAATTATATTCATCAACAAAACCATAGACAATTAAATAAAAAATAAAAATATTGTATTTATTTATAAAATTTGATGATCCAATAAGCACATTCAAACTTACTTGAATATAATCAAAAACATAACAATTCTCTATAAGAGGTAATGAGCCAATGTACTCACACATTGATTATCTCAACCCAAAGAATTTATCCATAGTCATATAGAAGGTGTCTATGAAATATATGGAGCCTTTCATGGATATAATTAGATCTTTATAACTTCAACATGTATCCCTATATATATATATATATATATATATATATACATATATATACATATATATATATATATGTATATGTATATATATGTGTATATATATATATATATGCATATATATATATATATATATATATATATATATATATATATATATATATATATATATATATATGCATATATATATATGAATATATATATATGCATATATATATATATATATATATGCATATATATATATATATATGCATATATATATACATACATACATATATATATATATATATATATATATATATATATATATATATATATGTATGTATGTATATATATATGCATATATATATATATGCATATATATATATATATATATATATATATATATATATATGCATATATATATATATATATATATATATATATGCATATATATATATATATATATATATATATGCATATATATATATATATATATGCATATATATATATATATATATATATATATATATGCATATATATATATATATATATATATATATATATATATATATATATATATATATATATATATATATATATATATATATATATATATATATATATGCATGCATATAGGATATTAGTAATCTCAACTTAAAAAAATATATCATTCATCTTGAGTATATCATAGGAGTGGTATATATTAAAGAATAATACAATAAAAAGGATAATATAAAAAAATGATGTTATAATCCTTAATTTAAATAAGGGAAAACAAACAATAGATCACAATGCAACCAAAATGCCAAGATCAGAAAATTGACATCACATGTTTACATATAAACCTTACCATCATGAATAATTACCATTATCATTTGCCATTTTCTCTTATGATTTATGGTTATTGTCAATATATAACTATTCTTATATAAATTATAACCTAGTTTCCATGGCAAACATAATTAAATAAAAATAATAAAATTTATTGGAAAGTGCTTGGCAATATACATTTGCCCATCATGTGCCCTAGCCAAATGGATTATAGATATACATTTCAATATAGTCTTCTTTTCAATAATGGAAAATAGTCATGCCCTTAGTTAAAATTGGAAAATTTCCATTCCTTTATGTTTATTTCAACTAAAATAATATGCACTTACATAATGTAACATACTAACCTTATGCACTTCACTTCCTAATGTTGAGCTAAGATAGCCAAAAGAAAGATGGGTTAATTTGGATAATGATCTAGTTGAATGGTTTGAAAGGTTTGAATAGGTTGAGGTCATTGAACTAGATGAGATTATTCAATATATTTGGATACCATTTTAGGATTATTAATTATATGCATTAATGGTTGTGATATTTTATACCAATATTCTTTTGTTTCCAAGTAGTGTTCATTTAATGTATCAAATTATCTAGTGATGAAGGATATAAAATTACCATAATATAGGAGGACTATATAGTGTATTTCTTGGTCAATGTTGACTTATTGGAATGGAAAAAAAATCAAGTTTAATTACCCTTGGTATTTTTGACTCAATTGGGTTGTTCTCATCTAGGAAATGTCATCATAAAAGTGAATAAATGGGACAAGGCTAGAATCAAGGATGGATAGTTGAATAAAATGTTGAGTTAAACCTTTTTGATGAGCTGAAAAATGAATTTACCTAGCTAATTAGGTTTTTTCTAATCTATTTTACTCATTTAAGGCTTAAAATGTTGGATCCAGTAATGGAGAGGAATTACATCGTAAACAATATTTTCATAAAAATATAAGCTTGTATTATTTTGAGATGGATTTATAAATAAGGTGAAAAGTTTATATAGCTTTTCACAGGGTGGTTATAGGACCCAAATAATTCTTCTAAGCTAAATAAAAACTAAAAAGACTTAAATTAAATACTAGCATAAACCTAAAAATACATAATGTAAATATGATTGGATTAACTAACCCAACAAACTCCCCCTTGATATAAAGGGGCATATAAGAAAAACACTAGAGTAATGACTCTGAAGTCATAAAATAAACTCTAATTAAATATAATTGGTGTATTGTGCATATTAGTACTAACCAAAACTAATGTCACTCTGGATAGAATCACACCCTTTGAGTTGTGATATTAAAAATTGATGAACATGATCAAGGTATGTTCACCCCATAAGATCATCATATCATATTATAATAAAACAAGATCAAGGCATATCCAACTACATCGATCCACATAAGGCTCCACCTAAAATCCTATCAAAGTGACTAACTCATACTATGTATGTCACATCTCCCTAATGTCTAACAAACACTAATGACCTTTGTTCAACATTGTTGGTGCTAGAAGCCCCTATCAACATGTACTATCACCAAAAACTAGTTGAATACCTACCATTGTTATATCTTATCCCCCTATTAGGCAATATGTGAGAATTTATGCAATGAGAGAAACAAAATCAAGAAATCATATCTTTTCCATGTCATGAATATCATGGATAGAAAGACAAAACTAGAACTAAAATAAACAAACTATTGCTACAAAAAAATTCATTTAAACATTTTACCCAAACTCTTAGCAAATAGATAACTTGAGAAGTGGAATTTTCCCATAGCCTCAAATGGATCCTCTAACTTCCATTTTGACATTCACACTTTGTCAATCACAATTATCCTGATACACCTATAAAGTACATGGTCACTAAGAACACACACATGAGGTAGTGTTGTGAAAATTATCATTTAGGTGTCAGTTTCCACTAAAAATGCACCGTTATACATCATTAAATAAATCCTTAAAATACCATATAAAGAAGCATCAAAATAAAAAATAAATTATTTTAGTGTATTTGAAATGTTTCAAAAGGTATGAATTATTTGGTTGCATGACCACCTATGTACCCTTATATAACCTTTAAAAATTGGCCTTTCATTGATTATTGATTGTCACTTATAACCCTTTAAAAATCTATTGAAAATATAATATTCCTTTTTAAAGAGGTATATTCTCAAAAATTAAATGCCCTTAACCTTTTCTTATGTAATGGAATACCAAAGATGTTCTATTCAAATTTCCTTTAGCTAATTTGAAAATATAATGGAAAAATGTTCTTATGTCTTCTTACTTTTGCTGATAAATATTAAAAATATTTAATTGCTGCATGTAAAAATTGATAATCCTAAATTTACTTACATGTGGAAAGGGATTTGTTTGTTGCTTCTATGTAAGGACCCATGTATCAATGCAAAATAATGGAAATAAATAAAACTTAATTCATAACCTTACTACACCATTATCCTGTTGAGCAAGGTAGTGTCATCATCCTATCGGGTCTACAATGTGGCCATTCTACATGTTTGTGATGCACTCTCATGATTATAAAATTCCAAATGACTCTGACAAAAATTTAATCCACTTTTAATTATTTCAATAATTTATACTCTTTGCATGCATACACATTTATGCCAAATTCTTTTCTTTTCAAAATAACTAAATTGTGCTAAC
>JARHVA010011134.1:32500-89545 GCA_037957365.1 Torreya grandis
CTATCTCAAATCCTAGTATGAAGTGAAGAAGTATAGGTAAATATATGAATAAATTGTCATTAAAACTTATACATTCTATTAATGTGGTAGATGGTAAGCCAATGTAAAGTTTGAAAAAAATTATAAAATGCACATGGAATGTTTTATATTTGTCTGCAATCTACTACTAGCTTTTAAATAAAAAACATCTAATCTAAAAAATAGGAAAGTTAAAAAAAAATAACCTCTAACTTATTATGTTTAGATAAAAAACCAAAAGTATCTTTTTGGTTGTGAAACTTCAATCTTCAGGTTACAGCTCCATGCATTTTCTCATTTCAATACATGGATATTTATCTTTGCTAGAGGTGATGTAAAAATAATGGGAACTAAAATTGAAACCAAAAGGATAAAAATAAAATGTAGCTATCTATGTCTAGATTTCAAAAATGGTAGAGTACTAGCTTTGTTATAAAAAAATTTGATCTAAATTTTACCAGATATAAGTATATTTGTAATGGAATAGTTTTGGGGAGATAATTGGAATATTACGAAGTTAATTAGGAGAGAATATAGTGGAGGCACGATCAAAAGTGTAAATAAAAATAAATGAAATCAACTAAAAATATGTGTTAGATGGATTTAAATGGTCATTTAAATAACAATAACTAAACCAACACTTTGAGTAGAGTAGTGGTTTTGAAATTTTTGTAATGTTTTTGAAATCATTAGAGTAGTTGTGTGAATCACAATGATGGTTATGAAACCACCATAGTGGCTTTACTATGCAATATAAAAATCCTAGTTTGGGAGGTTAAAACCTCATCATTTTGAAAAATTGACACTTCAGTAAATTTTTAGATCACCAAAGGAAAAATTGGAAAGGAAAATGATTAACATGTTACATTTTTATTCAAAGGTTTTTACATCATCATTCAAATTTTCAAAATATTTCACCATGAAAATTTTGGGTGCATGCATATTTTCCCTTTAGGGGAAGTGCACTATCATGATTTGATATAGGTATTTTCCAAAGAATAGTCTTACTCCATTGATAATAAGGGATACAAAACATACCTTTCTTATCTATGTGGTGAAGTGAAGCTCACTGAGATGCCTCATCACTTGTAACCAAAAAATGGGAATCAAGTGTAGTATATTGAAGATATTTATAACACATTTATTTCATTAAAATACAAGAAAAAATTACTTAACGTAAGTGTCATGGAAAAAATTCTACCCATTCCATCCCATTTGGGGATGGATCTTAGTGCTAGATGAAGAGACATTAACCTGGGTCACCTCGTGTCACTCTATACTTATAAAACTTGAAAACATGTTAAAGTACATGAAAAATATAGTAATTAAAATAAAATAAACTTAAAAAAATATTTTTTAAAAATAAAAATAATAAAATAAACAAATATAAAGTTAATATTGATCTGGGTAACAATTCAGGCAATAATTCGGGCGATGATTCTACCCCAATTGATGACAAAACTTATGGGAGCCATAACTTTTGCACCATAGCTCTAATTGACTCCCCATTTGAACTATTAGAAAGATAATATGAGGATAACATGGTGAGATGTAAAATATCTCTACTTAGTGGTTTTTAACCCTTGAAAATCTAATCTAAGTTACCCAAATTTCAATTTTAGTAGTGTAGTTTGAAAATAGTAAGTTTCTAAAAATAGTAATTCCTTGAATTTTGTATTGTTTTAAATCATGGAAGTTGAACCACTCAATATCCATCAATATTGGTGACCTTAAACATCCTCCTCTTACTTTAAAAATGTGTATAAATTAATATGTAACTTGAAATGAAAATCAGACATCTCTTCCCAGAGATAAGCATATAGTTATATTACGATCTAGAGTAATAAAACTATATGCTTATCTCTAGGAAGAGATGTTTGATTTCCATTTTGGGTTACATATTAATTTATACAAATTTTTATATTAGGATTAGGATTTATAAGGTCACCAATCTTGATGGATATTAAGTGGTTCAACTTCCATGATTTAAAACAATACAGAATTCAAGGAATTACTATTTTTAGACTACACTAATAAAATTGAAATCTGGGGAACTTCCATTGGGTTTTCTAGGGTAAAAAATAATTTAGTATATCTCCTTTCCATCTAATTTTTTTCTCCACATTCTTATATTTCCAATGGTTCAAACGGGGAGTCAATTAGAGCTACGGTGAAAAAGTTATTGCTCCTGGAAGTTCCATCATCAATTGGGGTAGAACCATCACCCGAATTGTCACCTGAATTGTTGCCCAGATCAAATATAAATAAATTTTCATTTTACATTTATAAATCATACCTAATTATCCAACTTGAACTCTATCCCACCTTTGACAAAATTTCATATAGAGATTGCAAAGAGAGGATGTTAGTGACACTAAAAATAGCAAGTGGGGCTTAGTAATAGGTAATTTTTCATCCATTTTACTCTAAATCCCTAGGTTTCTTAGATTCACTTGAAAAATATTATAGGAAAGATAAAATTAATGAATTACCAGTCAAATGTTTAGATTGGTTAGTTAATTAGTGAAATGTGTAATTTTTTAAATTGAATTTTTTAATGTTTTTATTTTATTTAAGTTTTTACGTATGGTGGATGAAACCAATGGTTTTGCAAATACCAGTGGTTATGCATCTAAAATTACAATTCCATATTTGTTATGATGATTTTGAAACCACCAACCTACATATAAAAATGGTTACATAACCATCATGATAGTTATTTTTTTCTATAAAATGAATGTATAACCTTCAATCTACATAGACCAGTTGTTGCACAACTATCATAGTAATTTCATAACCACCCCTACATATAGTAGTCTTTTTTCCATAGTAGGGGTTGGGATGGATTTGGAAAGGCTAGGAATGACCAAAATTAATTTTTATATATGTAATTGGATTATTTTATATAGATCCATACTTTATAATAAGAGTGGTTTCCCTAAGTAATATGTTTATTAACTATAAAGCAGATTGCCTAGTTAAACAAGGTTAGGATATGGATAATTACATAACGGTAGTCGGTTTCCCCAGATAATATATTTATTTGTGATGTGTTCACTTATTTTGATAAAAAATATAACACCTTCTAGTTTCTACAAGTTCTAGGTAAGTAGACTATCACCTTAGAGTATGTGTATAGGATCATGGCACTATACATGATAGTGTGGACATTGACCATCAGGGATGCTATAAATAGAACAAAGGCCTATAGATTGGATACTTATTTTGGTGATCAGGAGGTACTTAATGTGTGTTCAAATTAGGTGTATGTTTAGCTAGAGTGAAGAGGGATGAGATCCTTAAAATATGCAAGGTCATCATTGACATGATATCCTCAAGTTTGGTTGGGGACAAGGGTGATGAAAAGTTAATTTATTACTAGAAATTCCTAGTTTAAAACATTAAATAGCATGGGAGATATTATAGGTGGGCTCAAGATGTTTTGGCTAGGACCTATAAGGATCTCTATGGGATATTTCTTCTAGGTTCACTTTCACTAACCCAACTAAAACATGTGATGTTCTTGGTCTATGAATAGATTATTCCCTATTATAGGTGGTTAATATTGAATATATAGGGGTTATTTAAGGAGATAGATGGTATTTTATGGATCAATGTAAATACCCTCCCAAATTTGTGGCCACTATCACCATAGGGGATATGATCTCCTAGCTCTATGTTGGGAGTAGATGATTATGAGGTGATGAGGTAATTATTATGATGGCCTATGAGATAGACAACAATATTAGGCCTAATAAGGGATATAAATAAACACATCATATGGATAGAGCTCCTCAAAATTTTAGACTCTAGTATGATAAGAACCTCTTGATCCCAAAGGTAGTTTATATAGGGGAGATGAAGATCTAGGTCACTTGAAGGACTAATTATAAAGGTATCAAATAACTCCAAGGATACTAATAAAGGGAGGTCTAAGAGCTAAGAGATGAGGATTATGGGGATTGGTCCCTAGAGTAAGAGGAGATGTTGGACATGTCCAAAACATATGGGATATGTTTTATAAAAAACATATCAACAAGGGGGAAGGAGTACAATCTCTCAAATCAAAAGGAGAATCTTGAGCTAAGGCTCATCTAGATGGGAGAGATGAGGATAAGGTAGGGATAAGTTTAGATGATGACTCTAGCCCTGACTATTAGCAAGAGATTTGTGTAAGTTTTCTAAAATATTTTATTTTTACACATTATTGGATTTATTTTTATAAAATTTATATCTAACCTTGTTGGCAATATGATTGTCATTGATGTCAAAAGGGATGTTATGAGCATGTCATTAATGTCAAAAAGGGAGATCATTGGAATTATGGATGTCATTGATTATCAAGGTTGAATATGGTGATTTGAGGATGTGTAAGGTATCTTCATCAAAGGTTAATGATGATTGGAGTGCTTGTGTGCATGAGTGGAATTTATACAATTCTTTAGATTGATCATTTAGGCATTTTGGGTCTATGATAGGAAAATTTAAGAAGGTAGTTTGCTGACATCACCATTGCCATATGTGGATAAGTCTAGGAGAGTTGGTCATATGGTTATGATCACATTAGTCCCTAGTTTTTATGTGCCAAATTTTAATTCATGCAATGAATCATGATAGAAGATACGGGGATATAAATTTGGCTACTCAGAAAAAAATCACTAATTTCTATGCTTAGCTCGATTTGTAAAAGGGTTTAAGCAGAGCCAAGTAAGCATATTATGAGCTCAAAATTTGTACACATAGAGGTTTTAGGATAAAAATATCATATGGGTTTATTCATATTTATGCCTAGTTTTTATTTGATAAATCTCAAGTCATGTGATGTAGCATGACAAAATATGTGCATGAGCAAAGTTAGGCTCCCAAGCATTTTGACAGTGTTTTCCCATACTTAGTCAAATTTGTAGATAACAAGAAAAAAGTTGAGTAGGAATTTTTATGATGTCTTATCTTACACATGTGAATGTTTCTAGATCAAATGTATGTAAGGATGAAATCCAATATGTGATAGGATCCTAAGCTTTGAATTTCATGTGACTAAGCACAACAAAAGTTATACAAGAACAAAGTTGGCCTTCTAAGCAGTTCTACACATAGTTAGCTCTATGGATAAAGAATCTGAGTGAGTATATTAATGGAATTATATCTCACACATGTAAAGGATTTAGTAATAAATAAGCATATGTTTTTTTTCATTATCATGCTTAGTATTTATGGTCCAAATTTTAGACCAGGTAGCTGAGTGAAGCCAAAGATATCAAAGTGTAAATTTACCCTTCCAAGCATATTGAGATGGTCCCCATACTTACTCAAATCTACCCAAGGTAAAGTTAGATAAAATCTCAAAGATAAATGGTTAGCACTTAATCATACATTGAATATCTAATGATGTGTAATGAATTCAACATATCAAAGGCACCTATGACTGAACATGCTAGTGACAAGTGTCACAATCATGGAGCATTGAATAGTAAATCTATGATGTGGTTCAAAGTCAACTAGTCAATGATCAATTTGAGGATGATAAGTGTCTCAATAGAATTAAATGATAGTAATGTGCAAAATTCATGTGCTAATGCCAAGTGTCACATTTACAAGAGCCCATTAGAAATAAATTTTGAACTTATCAGAAGATTAAACAATTAGAGGTTGATCATGCAATGAAGATCTAATAGAGTGAGTGGACTCAATGGGATAAAGTGCTTAATGTTTAACCAAAGATAGAGATAACATTTGTGTTAGTTTTAATATCTAATAGCACATATATCTTGGATCATAAATATCAATAAACATGTTTTAAAGTTGAAGAGTTAAATTTTGGGAGCGTACAAAGATCGCACAGAGCACTTAATCCTATCAGAGATTGATCGAATGGATGCATTTTAAAGTTGAGAAATTTAAATAAAGACCATAAGATTTTGGCACAAAACTTAATATAAATGATCAAAATTTAAATATATGATCATGTTAATGGCCAAGCATAGGAACATGTAGGTAAGGCATAAATTATGATACAAACAACAAGATTGATTATTGTAATTGATCAAATCAATGTAATATTACATCTACATCAAAAATAGAGTCCAATATATGATATAACTAATAATGAGACCAAGAATCATGGTGGTATATCATGATTTCAAGATGTGGGAACTTGTATTTATAGACTAGAACTAAAGTCCAATAGAACAGAGTGTGATATGTTAGTAAACTAGTGTGAACACAGAGAATATATGAAGACCTAGATCAAATGAATATATATATATATATATATATATATATATATATATATATATATATATATATATATATATATATATGTATATGTATGTATATTTATGTATGTATGTATGTATGTATGTATGTATGTATGTATGTCATCTTGGATATAGGTAGAAGCTATTGGAGCTATTTATATTTCTATTTAGTAGAGTCAAATAAAGAGAGAGAGAGAGAGAGAGAGAGAGAGAGAGAGAGAGAGAGAGAGAGAGAGAGAGAGAGAGAGAGAGAGAGAGAGGTAGAGATCAAGAGTTTAATGAAGTGTATCAAATATAAGATTATAGAGACATAAAGATAAAAAGGTGGAGTGAAAGAGAAGAGAAGAAAGATGAAGTGAAAAGCATGAATAGTTATAGACCAAACCTATAATAGAGAATAGAGAATTGGATTATTTTATGAATCAACATTTTAATTTAGATTTGTAGCTCCATAGTATATCTAATTGGTTGGTGTCATCATATAAGCTGAGTTGGTGCTCAGTTAGGGAGTGGGTGCTTCCTTAAAGTAGGTGCTCTTAAATTAGGATATTGGTGTGTCCTTAGGATTGGTACCCTTAAATGTGTATCCAATGTGGTTTATAATATGAGTATGGATCATATTAGTACATTCTATCATCTATTCTAACCATGGTTTTTCCCATATTGGGTTTTCTACATATATATATGGTGTCATGTGATTTTGTGTGTGTGTGTGTGATCTTTGCATATTTTTTTTAATCTACATATGGATTTTAATTTGATTTCAAAAGTTATTAAAAATGACTAATTGAGTCAATTTACTGATTCACCTCCCTCTCAGTAGATAGTTATGTTCCAACAATTGGTATCAGAGCCCTGGTTCCTTAGAAGAAGTTTAATTAGTGCAGGTAGATTTTGGACAGTGAACATAAATGGATATTTAGGAAGGCTCTTCCTCAAACAAGGCACCTATATTTGATGGATCAAAATATGAATTTTAGAGAATAAGAATGAAATCATATTTATCGTTATTAGGGTTTGATGTATGGATGTTTTTTATAAATGGATATACAGTTCTTGTTATAACTCCTACTAATCAGGTTACCAAGAAATCATATGAGATCAATGCCAAGGCTAATAATGTTATTTTATGTGGATTGTCTAATTTAGAGTTTGTCAAATTGATGTATTTTAAAAATGCATAAGATATTTAGAACAAATTGAAAAGCATCTATGAAGGTGATGACAAGGCAAATCAGGCCAAACTATAAATGTTCAAAGGCAACTTTGAAAACCTTAAAATTAATGAAGAAGATAAAATTGCAGACTACCTCCTTAGGGTAGATGAAATATTCAATGCAATTAGAGGCCTTTGAGAAGAGATTAAAGATCAAGTTATTATCAAAAAGGTCTTAAGATATCTACCATTAAGGTATGACTCAAAAATATATGTAATAGAGGAAGCAAGAGATCTGAATAAACTCATTATTCATGAGTTGCATGAAACATTCACAGATTATGAGATGAGAATGGGAGAAATAGATACTTTCAAGAGAAAAGTTTCATTCAAAGCATCCAAACTAGTGAAGGCAGAAGCACCTATATTTGGATTTGAGGAGACTAATGAAGAAGCCAACTATTTTAAAAGATTGAGAAGAGGGTTTGAAAAGTATAAAGGTAAGTTACCCTTTAAATGCTTTAATTATGGTAAAGTAGGAAATTTTACTGCTAAATGCCCTTATAACAATAAGGATAAATCTGAGTAAGAAGAGTATATTAAAAAGGTGAAACCTCACTATTCCAAGAAGAAGAAATTATTCAAAAACAAGAAAGGCCTATACATAAAAGAATATAGTGATTCAATGGATGAAACTGATATTTCTAAGGATGATCATGAATGTGATTTTATGGCTGAGGAAAAGGAAGTCCTATTCATGAAAATAGGATCAGATTATATGGATCAAGAAGAAGTTGAAGACTCAGAAGAAGAACAAGAATAAGAATTGGATCTAGAGTGTGAACTCATCTATTCTTTAGATAAAATTGACAAGCTAAGAAAAGAGAGTTCAAAATAAAAGAATCTTGGATAAAAGGAAATTGAGAAAATGTCCAATAGTCTTGAAAACTTTGATCAAATGGTGGTTAGCCTAAAGACACAAGTTTAAGATGATAAAATAATAAAATATGTACACAAACTTAAACTAAAATCTAAACTTAATGAGTGCATGAAGCTAGAAGTAGAGATAGTGCCTTTGAAAAAAGAGCTTGAAAAAGCTAAAGGACAACTAGACAAAAGTCTAAAGTTGATAAGAGGATCATATATTCTTGATGATTTATCAACTCTCAAAATCCTTCAAAAGAGAGACTAGGTCTTGGTTATGAAAAAGGAAATAGTTCCATAACTAGTACATCTACTAACCTATATGATCATTTCAAAGCAAAAGGAGAATCATGAGCAAAGAAAGAGAAAGCTTGAAAGGACATAAAGACAAAAAAAATCACTATTGATATGAAGATAACTAAAGGATAAAATAAGATTGAAGAAAAGAAGAAGACAAAGGTAGCTGATGCAGATAAATACATAAAAGTGAGAGACTTGAAGAAGCTAGAGTTTAGAAGAGTTCTTCATACTACACAAATAAATAATATGACTAGGTATTCCTCATATTTATATGGTTATTATTTTACTTATAATAAATTTGGTCATAGGGCTATTTATTTTAGAGTTGGACCTAAAAGGAGAACAAATTTTGTAAGTATAAATTCATTTGATCCCTAGTTATATATAAATGTAATATGATATAATTTCAATAATTTTGGTCACATACCTAAACAATGTAGAACAAACATTATAAGACCAAAAATAGAAAGCAAAAATAAAGGCATATCTTCCAATGTGAAAAAAGGTTCACAAGTCTCTAAAAAGGAGAAAATAATCCAAATAAGAAACCCAAGGAAGTCTGGAAAGTCAAAGATTAATATATGATTGCTCAAACTACATTCCATATCAAGGAGCATAATTTATGGGTAATAAACAATGGTTTCTCAAAATATATAACTGGTGATAAGAGCAAGTTTATTAAATTGAGAAAATTTAAGAAAGGATCTTTCAACTTAGGAGACAACACCATAGTAAAGGTCATAGGTAATAAAACCTTGACCATAGTTGTAAAACTGCTTATACATGATGTCCTTTATGTTAAAGGATCAAATCATAATCTGCTAAGTGTCAGCAAAATGTGTGACAATGAATATAAGGTCATATTTAATGCATAAGGCTACAAGTTAAAGAGATCTAGAAGACTAGATGCAAAAGGGAAAATAACTAAAAACAATATTTATAATCTTGTTAAAGTGAATGGTAATAGCTACCTGATAGGAAAGATTGATGAGAGTTGGTTATGGCATAGAAGAATAGTACATGTCAACTTTGATAACCTAGTCAAAGTGAGATCAAATAAGTGTGTTAGACACATTCCTAAGATAGTCAAACCTATAGACACTACTTACAAGAAGTGTTAACAAGGAAAGTAGACAAGAGTTAGATTTCAAAAAAAGAAATATGCAACTATAAAAGCCTATAGAATTACTTCATACTAATCTTTGTGGTCTTACTAAGACAAGAGGAGCTAAGGAGAGAGATACTTCATGTTATTTATATATGATTACTCAAAAATGACATGGGTAACCTTGTTGAAGGACAAGTCATAGGCATTTGAGAGATTCAATATCTTTAGAGCCATGATGGATAATGAGATTAGATGAAAAATCAAATATTTACGATCTAATAAAGGTGGATAATTCACCTCAAATGAGTTCATAGAGTACTATGAGAAGCATGGGATCAAAAGGAATTAATCTATAGTAAGGACTCCATAGCTGAATGGAATTGTTGAGAGAAAGAATAAGATATTTAATGAGATGGCTAGAACAATGCTAAAAGAGGCCAAGTTACCTAATATATATTAGAGAAAAGCAGTCCAAACAATAGTATACATCTTGGATAGAGATTCACTAAGGGTAAACAATGATAAAACTCCCTATGAGATATAGTATGTAAAGCCTACCTCTATTAAGTACTTCAAAGTGTTTTGAATCAAATGCTACATCAGGAGAAAGGAGGACAAATTAGGAAGCTTTGAGTCAAAATGTGATGAATGAATATTTCTTGGTTATTCCACCCAAATCAAAGCCTACATTTGTTATAATAAAAGGCTATACAAGATTGTAGATAGCATCAATGTCAAGGTTAAAGAAGGCTTGAAACACGTTCAACTTGATAAAGAAATTTGTATTGAAGAATCATAGTTTGAAGAGGAAGCAGGTAATGAAGAGCATGAGGAAGCAAATGAAAAAGCACCTCCAAGATTTATTCAAAAGGATCATCCTATAGATTAGATTATTAGAAATAAGAATGAGGGAATTCAAACAAGGAGAAGAGTTACACAAAATAAGGAGCAAGTAAGTTTTGATCTAATTTTTTGAAATTGAGCCTAAGAGCTATGATGAAGCCAACAAGGATGAGAATTGGCTACAAGCCATGCAAGAAGAACTGAGCCAAATTGAAAAGAAAAAAACTTGGAAATTAGTTCTAAGACTTTAAAACAAGAATGTGATAGGTACAAAGTGGGTCTTTAAAAACAAGCTCAATGAAGATGGAGTTGTTATAAGAAATAAAACAAGATTGGTGTGTAAAGGATATGCACAAGTTGATAGCATAGATTTTAAGGAAACATTTGCTCCAGTTATTAGATTGGAAGCCATAAGAAATTTTAAGCATTATCTATTTACAAGAAGTTCAAATTCTATCAAATGGATGTTAAATCTACTTTTACTGAATCAGAACCTATAAGAGGAAGTTTACATAGAAAAACTTGAAGGTTTTCAATTTTCAGAGGAAGAAAATTATTTGTGTAAATTGAAGAAAGCCCTCTATGGTCTAAAACATGCACTTAGAGCATGGTATTCAAGATTGAACTAGTACCTACAATAACAAGGTTACAAAAATGGATGTGCAAATAGATATTTGTACTTCAAATTAGAAGGTGAGCATATTTTTATTATTGTTGTTTATGTAGTTGACATCATCTTTGGTGGTAGAAACAATAAAATATGCAAATAATTTAAAGCATAAATGCAAAGTGATTTTGAAATGTCTATGATTAGAGAACTTTATGTCTTCCTTCATCTACAAATAACATAAATAGATGAATGGATATTTATATCCCAAACCAAGTATGCAAAAAAAATGCTCAAGAAGTTTGGAATGGAAGATAGGAAACTAGTTAGTACTCCTATGATAACTAGATGCAAGCTAAGTAAAGAGAATGAGTCCCTTGATGCAAACTAGACTATGCATAGATCAGTGACATGTATCTTGTTATACCTAACTACATCAAGACCTAATATCATTTAATATGTATGCATGGTTTTAAGATTTTAGGTTGATCTTAAAGAATCACATGCCAATGCAGTGAAAATGATCTTTAGATATATCAAGAGCATAATTGGCTATGGCTTATGATATTATAAAAGTTAATATTTCACTTTGATAACATATACAGATGTTGATTGGGTAGTAACTGTGGATGATAGAAGAAGCACTAGCAGTGGTGTATTTTTCCTTAGAAATAGAATTGTTTCATGGCTAAGTAAAAAGAAAGAGTTAGTTACTATTTCTACAATAGAAGCAGAGTATGTGGTAGTAGTGGTATGTTGCACTCAAGTCTTTTGGATGAAGAAAACACTAAAATACATCAAGTTAGAGTACAAATCTCCTATCTCTATTATTTTTTATAAGTCAAGTTCTATTAATATATCAAAGAATATAGTGATGCATTTTAGAACCAAGAAGATATCAATCAAGTATCACTTCTCAAGAGAAAAGGTTGTAGATTAAGAGGTCACAATGGCGTACGTACCAACCCAAGATCAAATTTCATACATATTTACCAAACCTCTTCCCAAGTAATAATTTGAATATCTGAGATATAATTTGGGAGTGGTGGATCCTAAATCACATCACTAGATCCTAGTTATGGTGCATGAGTCTAGGGGAGAATCATAGAAGCTTTGTTAATCCTTTGAAGAAGAGAGAAAAGGAAACTCAAGTATGCATACTTTTACAAATATTTAATGAGTTGATGGTTGTATATTCTTGGAAAAACTCCTTTATCTGATAATGGGAGAGAAACATTTAGAAAAATAGTGATAAAGAGTCCCTTTGCCATTGATGTCAAAGGGGAAGAAAAAGTAAAAATGCTCTCAATCTCTATAAAAAAATTGATAAAAAGTGAAAATGATAAATAAAATTAGAGCATGTGTCTAAGTTGAGTTTAAGAAAATGTGTCATTGCCTAAGGCATAACAAGTTTAGTACGAATAGCTTTACTTACTACTTATCAGAAGCTAATGCAAGTAATGTCAGAGAAGGAGCAAAATATTAGAGGATTAGATCATTTAGTTTTCCATCAATGACAAAGTGGATATTGTTGGAAATATGATTGTCATCAATTTCAAAAAGGGATATCATTGGCATTATGGATGTCATTGATGCTAAAGGATAAATATGGTGATTTAAGGATGTGTAAGGGATCCTATTAAAGTTCAAGGATGATTAGAGTGCTTGTGTACATGATTGAAATTCATCTAGTTCTTTAGATTGATCATCTAAACATTTTCGATCTATGACAGGAAAATATGAGAAGGTAGTTTGCTGACATCACCATTGCCACATGTGGATGAGTCTAGGGGAGTTAGTCATATGGTTATGATCACATTAGTCTCTAGTTTTTCTGAACCAAATTTGAAGTCATGTGATGAAGCAAGGTAAAATATATGGGGATTCAAAGTTTTTTACTTAGACAAAATTCACTAAGTTTCTATGCTTAGCCAAATTCACAAAAGGGTTCAAGTAGAGCCAAGTAAGCATATTGATGAGGTTAAAATTTTCATACATAGAGGTATTAAGATAAAATGATCATATGGACTTGTTCATCTTTATGCCAAGTTTTTATGCATTTAATATTAGTTCATGTAATGTATCATGATAAAAGATATGCATGAGTAAAGTTGGGCTCTCAGACATTTTGACAGTGTTTTCCCATAGTCAAATTTGTAGATAGATGAAAAATCTAAGTAAGAATTTTTATAATGGCATATCTTTCACATGTGAAGGTTTATACATTATATGTATATATGTATATGATACCCTATATGAGAGGATTTTATGCACTAAATTTCAAGTCATGCAAGTAAGCACAACAAAAGTTATGTAAGAACAAAGTTGGCCTTTCAGGCAGTTCTATGCATAGTTGGCTCTGTGGCACAAGAATCTGAGTGATCAAATTAATGGCATTATATCTCAGACATGTAAAGGATTCAGGAGGAAATGAGAATATGGGTTTGTTCATTATCATTCCTAGTCTATATGGTCCAAATTTTAGACCAGGTAGTTGAGCGAATCCAAATATATGAAGGTGTAAAGTTAGCCTTCCAAGCATACTAAGATGGTCCCCATACTTAGTCAAATCTGCATAAGGTAAAGTTTGAGCAATTCTCAAAGATCATCAATTAGCAATTAATCATATGTTGAAGATCCAACAATGTGTAGTGAAGTCAACATGTCAAAGGCACCTATGGGTGAGCATGTTAGTGACAAATATTAGAATCACAGAGCATTGGATAGTAAATCTATGGTGAAATTCAAATTCAATTAGTCAATGATCAATGTGAGGATGACAAGTGTCTCAATAATGGGAATTGACAGCAATGTGCAGAAGGCACATGCTAATGCCAGGTGTCACATTCATGGGAGCTCATCATAAATAAAATTTGAACTTGTTAAAAGATTGAACGGTGAGTGGTTCATCATGAAATGACGATCCAATGGATTGAGTATACTTAATTGGATAAAGTGATTGATGTTTAACCAAATATAAAGATAACATTCATGTTAGTTTTAATATCTAATGGCACATGGATCTTAGATTAGAAAGATCAATAGATGTATTATAAAGTTGATCAATTTCAATAAATACCATAATATCATGCTTCCAAACTTAAGATCAATGGTTGATATTTAAATATATGATCATACTAATGATCAAATGCAGGAACATGCAAGAACATGTAGGTAAGGCATAAAGTTGATAAAGTTGAATAAAGACCATAAGATCATGGTGCCAAACTTAAGATCAATTATTGATATTTAAATATATGATCATGCCAATGGTTAAGTAAAATAACATATAAGAACATGTAGGTAAGGCATAAATTATGATATAGATAATGATATTGATTATTGTAATCAATCAAATTAATGTAATAATGCATGTGTATCAAAACTAGAGTCTAGTATATGATATAAATAGTAATGAGACCAAAGAATCATGGTGTTAGAGCATGATTTTAAGACACAATAAATTGTATTTATAGAGTGTGATGTGTTAGAAAACTAGTGTGAACATAGAGAATATATGAAGACCTAGATCAAATGATTATATATATGTCATCTTGGATATAGGTAGAAGCTGCTAGAGCTATTGCTATTGCTATTGAGTAGATTCAAATAGAGAGAGAGGAAGAAAGAAAAAGTTTTATGAAGTGTGTCAAATAGAATAATATAGAAACATAGAGATAGAGAGGTAGAGTGGAAGAGAAGAGAAGAAAGATGAAGTGTAGAACATGAATAGTTACAAACTAGACCTATAATAAAGAATATAGCATTGGATTCTTTTATGAATCAACATTGTAATTTGGAGTTGTAGCTCCATTGTAGAATTGATTGGTTAGTTTAATCAGATAAATTGAGTTGGGGAGTGGGTGATTCCTTAGACTAGGTGATTTTAAATTAGAGGATTGGTGTCTCCTTAGGGTTGGTGCCCTTAAATGTGTAACTAGAGAGGTTTTGACTGTAAGGCTAGATTAAAATAGTAGATTCTAGAAGCTATTCTTACTGTGGTTTTTCCCATATTAGGTTTTTCGTGTATACATATGGTGTCATGTGAATTTTTTTTTGTGTGATCTCTTCATATTTGTTTTAATCTACATATTCTTTTATAATATGTTTTTAAAAGTATTAAAAATGACTAATTGAGTCAGTCTACTGATCCACACCCCTCTCTGTAGATAGTTGTGTTCCAAGAGACCTACCTATTGACATGAGTATATAATCTCTTCTTATCTACCTAGAATTACCTATGAGTGTGGGATGCCATTGTGACATATTTTCCCTTGTGTATCATGGGGATGTAACATTAACTAGGCAAGGAGAGAGGATTGACATAATGGATTACTAGGTTAAAAGTATGGGAGTCTTTCTTTTTAGTAGAAGCAAACATCACTCTTCTAATAGGTAGACTAGAGGAGAAGAGAGCCCCAAAAATGGTACCAATAATAGGAGGCATAGGATATAGATTAGGATCTCATGACACTGTGCATCAAATCCCACAAGGGATAGTTAAGATTTTTTTTAGTATGTAATCTAGATGTTAGTATTACAATTTTTTCATTTTTTATTTTTTACCACACTCTCCCTCTCGTTGTGATAGTTGTGTACTAAAACTTGATGTATATTGATATATTTTCATAAATATATATGATAATCCATCTAGTTTTAGTGTTTTATAGAATTTTTCAAATATTGTGATATTTCCTTTTTATCTTATTCACTGTATATGGCTAGGAATATTATAAATGTCATGGATTAAATGTGGTAAATGCTATGTAAATTTTTATATGATGGTATTTATCTAATTGTATGAAAATGTAAGATTGTAATGGCTGTCAGGATCTTGCTCCTCAATTAGAGCACATATGATTACTTCTTGCATTAGCAACTAAACACAGAATTATACCAGAATCAATAAGTAACTAGAAATATGAAACAACACAAGATTTGAGAGACAATACACAATTGTATTAAATACTCAGAAGAAAATACAATAAAGAAGATGCCACTTCTTCTTCCACCTCAAAGGTTCGCCACACCTCAATACCTTCTTCCCTCTCTCTCTCGGTCCCAAAAATCAACTCAAATATAGAATTGATGTTCACCTCTCCAACCAGTCAGTAACAACGATGCTAGTACACCAAGTACACAACCGTACTCCAAGTAGATCTCCTGCTCTCTACTGATACCTGCAAATCACTAGACCTTACTCACCATTGTAGATCTCCAAAAGAAGCCACGCACACCTACTGACTAAGATCATATAAACATGAAGAACCCCTCTGATTCTCCAAACCAGTACCCACTCATGGTACTGTGGCACTAGGAGGAACACACCATTGCTCTCTTACTCTTTGAAGGAGCTTATTTTGCTCTCTTACTCTCTAGCACAAGTTTACAATACAACCAATGAGTCTCTTAAATAGATCTCATGCAAACAATAATTAGACACCTAATTAAAATAATTAGATCCGCAGCTTCTAGTCTAAATTTGGCACTTGACATGTAAACACTTGGTTCATTAGCTAACTGCCCGTAACATTTGCAGTCTGAACCACATAGGTGACCGACATCGGTCCCTATTTTCCTGGGGGTGCCGACCCCGGCCGATCTCTGATCGACGTCGAGTGCCTTCTATCTGTACCCTACCAACGTCAGTTGTCTTGACCGACACCGATGACTGTAACACTCAGCAAACACTCTGCAACCTCTCTAACTCCTCTTGTTTGCATCCTGGTGAAGCTTTTAGCTCCACAACCTAACAATCTCCCACTTGGAGATAAATAGCTTCACCTATACTTGTATCTATACCCCATCTAATCTATTTCCTGGCTATTATCCCTCTTCAAGCTCAACCCTGAAGACCAACCATCACACACCCTATGATGTCTTTCCTATCATCCAAGTAACCTGCCACATCTGAACCTACATATCCATGTAGTGAAGTCCTTGACCCTACATAACATGTTAACCTATTGCTAGTCCCTCTCAATTACTTGAGAATCTACCTTCCCCAAATTGGCTCCAAACTCTCTGACAGCTCCCACTACTTGGGAAAACTCAGGTCTACACTAGACATCATGTGATTTCAAACCCTGTTCTAAGCTCAGCTTGAACTTTCTAGCCCTTGGTGTGCTTACCGATTTTACATTCTACATCATGAACCTCACCAACACCATCTTCACATCAGCACCCACTGGAGACCAAATCTCCATGTCTCTTATGCCAAAGAATTTCACTGCTCCAAATTCTTCATGACATGCCACTAAACTAACCTTACCCTTAGCTTAGCAAAACTTGTATATCTGATCCTATAGCTAGTATACCATCCACATACAGTAACAGGATAATGTCATGACTCATCATCCACCTGGTAAGAACAAACACAATAGTTACATTGACATTGATTGAAGCCCTACTTTGTCATCCACCTATCAAACCTGTACCACTATCCTAAAGCTTCCTCAAGACCATATACCTTGGCCTTCTATCTCACGTATCCATTCACTCCCTTCTTTAACTTGGGAATCCATCCGTCTCTTAGTGCTTTCTTCCAGCTAACAACTCTACCAACAAATACCTATTTGGTTCTTCTCCAAGGACTCACACTCCTCATCCATACCAAGCTCCCACTGTATCTAGATTCTACCTGCATTGCCTCTTCACATCTTCCTGGTTCTTGACCATCAGTAAGAAATATAAAGAAGGTGAACAATGAATATGAGGTTCACTTACCCTTTTTAACCTCCATATGAGAATTTGAGACTTATTGACAGCTTGTTGTCTGCCCAATATCTGTTTCAGTGACCGATCTCAGCCATCTCCCAATCTGCTCTCGATCGATGTCGGTTCCCTGCGACTGACCCTGTCTACCAACGTCGGTCCCATTATCGACGTTGGTGTACCTATTGCCGACATCAGTCAGTGTATGACTGACATTGGTTCCTTCTTCCTAACACCACTAACACTGCTGATTTGCACATGACTGACATCGATGCCTGTCTATTCGACGCTGGTTCCTTCTGATCGACGTCGGTATCTGTGTTCACCTGTGAGTGATGAATTTTTACCCATGAGCTCTCTATGCATCAAAACCCTATTCATATCAACACATCCCTACTCAGAATAAATTAGTCCCCTCAACTTATCTATGTTCGTCATCTCCTCCATGAACACCAAGGCTTTCCATTTCTTAAGTTTATCAAAGACATTTGTCTTCTGCTTCAGGGCATGCATTCCCCTCCTACATATGTAACCAAGCCTACAAAGCCACATCTCTATAATAGAAGGTGAATCAGTAATATAAGTAGATAGATAAAGGATACCTACTTTCTTACCACTGTCTAATTCAAGTACATCTGCTGTGAGAGTTACTGTGCATCTCCCATCACCTAACTTTCTTGAGGAAATTAGACTCATCTCCAAGACTGGTACCTACATAACCTCATTCAACAGCTGTGTGTTATCCGTCTACAATTTTAGCTTCACTTCCCCTTTGCCAATCATTTGACAAGGCTCTCCAGCTCCTAAATAAATCTCTCCAAAGTCTCCAAAGACATACCCATGAAAAGATGCTCTATTTTGAGCTGCATGGAAAGAGGCAAAAGAATCTATAAACTAAGATTCTAATTTATCCATAACATCCTGTGCAACATCCCATAGAACATCTTCTTCTCCCTGCTAATCTACTACCAACCAACAATCTTTATTTCCCTACTCTTTCTTTCCATCAATTAGACCATTTGTGCTATTCAGTTTCTCCATTTGTAGCTTACTTTCTTTTGATGTTGCTATACTCCCACTCAATCAGAAACCCCTGTGAGTAACCTGTAATCAACAAACACTACCAAATCTGAACCCCCTGTTAGTCAACCCAACCAAAAGCTCTGATACCAACTTGTCAAGATCTTGCTCCTCAATTAGAGCACATATGATTACTTCTTGTATTAGCAACTAAACACGGAATTATACCAGAATCAATAAGTAACTAGAAATATGAAACAACATAGGATTTGAGAGACAATACACAATTGTATTAAATACTTAGAAAAAAATACAATAAAGAAGATGCCACTTCTTCTTCCACCTCAAAGGTTCGCCACACCTCAAGACCTTCTTCCCTCTCTCTCTTGGTCCCAATAATCAACTCAAATATAGAATTGATGTTCACCTCTCCAACTAGTCAGTAACAACACTGCCAGTACACCAAGTACACAACCGTACTCCAAGTAGACCTTCTGCTCTCTGCTGATACCTGCAAATCACTAGACCTTACTCACCATTGTAGATCTCAAAAAGAAGCCACGCACACCTGCTGACTAAGATCATAAAAACACGAAGAACCCCTATGATTCTCCAAACCAGTACCCGCTCTTGGTACTGTGGCACTAGGAGGAACACACCATTGCTCTCTTACTCTCTGAAGGAGCTTATTTTTCTCTCTTACTCTATAGCACAAGTTTACAATACAACCAATGAGTCTCTTAAATATATCTCATGCAAACAATAATTAGACACCTAGTTACAATAATTAGATCCGCAGCTTCTAGTCTAAATTTGGCACTTGACATGCAAACATTTGGTTCGTTAGCTAACTGACCACATCATTCACAGTCCGAACCACACAGGTGACCGATGTCGATCCCTATTTTCCTGTGGGTGCCGACGTTGGTCGATCTATGACTGACGTCGGTTGCCTTTTGTCTATACCCTGTCAATGTTAGTTGTCCTAACCGACGCCAGTGACTGTAACACTCAGCAAACACTCTATAACCTCCCTAACTCCTTTTGTTTGCATCTTGGTGAAGCTTTTAGCTCCACAACCTAACAATCTCCCACTTGGAGATAAATAGCTACACCTGTACCTATATTTGTACTCAGTCTAATCTATTTTTTGGCTTGTATCCCTCTTCAAGCTCAACCCTAAAGACCAACCATCACACACCCTGTGATGTCTTTCCTATCATCCAAGTAACCTGCCACATTTGAACCTACATATCCATGTAGTGAAGTCCTTGACCCTGCATAACATGTTAACCTGCTGCTAGTCCCTCTCAAGTACTTGAGAATCTACCTTCCCCAAATTGGCTCCAAACTCTTTGACAGCTCCCACTGCTTGGGAAAACTCAGGTCTACACTAGACCTCATGTGATTTCAAACCATGTTCTAAGCTCAGCTTGAACTGTCCAGCCCTTGATGTGCTTACCGATTCTGCATTTTGCATCATGAACCTCTCCAACACCATCTTCACATCAGTGCCCACTGGAGACCAAATCTCCATGTCTCTTATGCCAAAGAATTTCACTGCTCCAAATTTTTCATGACATGGCACTGAACCAACCTTACCCTTAGCTCAGCAAAACCTGTATATCTGATCCTATAACTAGTATACCATCCACATACAATAACAAGATAATGTCATGACTCATCATCCACCTGGTAAGAACAAACACAATAGTTATACTGACATTGACTGAAGCCCTACTTTGTCATCTACCTATCAAACCTGTACCACTATCCTACAGCTTCCTCAAGACCATATACCTTGGCCTTCTATCTCACGTATCCATTCACTCTCTTATTTAACTTGGGAATCCATCTGTCTCTCAGTGCTTTCTTCCAGTTGACAACTCTACCAACAAATACTTATTTGGTTCTTCTCCAAGGACTCACACTCCTCATCCATGCCAAGCGCCCACTGTATCTGGATTCTAACTGCATTGCCTCTTCACATCTTCCTGGTTCTCGACCATCAGTAAGCAATATAAAGAAGGTGAACAATGAATATGAGGTTCACTTACCCTTTCTGACCTCCATATGAGCATTTGAGACTTGTTGATAGCTTGCTGTCTACCTAATATCTATTCCACTAACTGATCTCAGCCATCTCCCAATCTGCTCCTGCCCAATGTCGGTTCCCTGCGACTGACCCTGTCTGTCGACGTCAGTCCCATTACTAATGCCAGTGTACCTGTTACTAACATTGGTCACTGTATGACCGACGTCAGTTCCTTCTTTTTGACACCACTGACTCTGTTGATCTGCACATGACTGATGTCGGTGCCTGTCTATTCGATGTTAGTTCCTTCTGACTGACGCCGGTATCTATGTTCACCTATGAGTGATGACTTTTTACCTGTGAGCTCTCCATGGATCAAAACCCTGTTCATATCAACACAGCCCTGCTTAGAATAAATTAGTCCCCTCAGTTGATCTCTATCCATCATCTCCTCCATGAACACCAAGGCTTTCCAGTTCTTAAGTTTATCAAAGACATCTATCTTCTACTTCAGAACATGCATTCCCCTCCTACATATGTAACCAAGCCTACAAAGCCACATCTCTGTAACAGAAGGTGAATCGGTAATATAAGTAGATAGATAAAGGATACCTACTTTCTTACCACCATCTAATACAAGTACATCCACTGTGAGAGTTACTGTGCATCTCCCATCACCTAACTTTCCTAAAGAAATTAGACTCATCTCCAAGACTGGTACTTGCATAACCTCATTCAACACTTGTGTGTTATCTGTCTGCAATTTCAGCTTCACTTCCCCTTTGCCAATCATTTGAAAAGGCTCTCCAGCTCCTAAATAAATCTCTCCAAAGTCTCCAAAGACATACCCATGAAAAGATGCTCTATTTCGAGCTGCATGGAAAGAGGCAAAAGAATCTATAAACCAAGATTCTACTTTATCCAAAACATCCTGTGCAACATCCCTTGCAACATCTGCTCCTCCCTACTGATTTGCTACCAACCAACAATCTTTATTTCCCTGCTCTTTCTTTCCATCAATCAGACCATTTATGCTATTCAGTTTCTCCATTCATAGCTTACTTTCTTCTGTTGTTGCTATACTCCCACTCAATCAAAAACCCCTATGAGTAACCTGTAATCAACAAACACTACCAGATCTGAACCACCTGTTAGTCAACCCAACCAAAAGCTCTGATACCAACTTGTCAGGATCTTGCTCCTCAATTAGAGCACATATGATTACTTCTTGTATTAGCAACTAAACACAGAATTATACCAGAATCAATAAGTAACTAGAAATATGAAACAACATAGGATTTGAGAGACAATACACAATTGTATTAAATACTCAGAAGAAAATACAATAAATAAGATGCCACTTCTTCTTACACCTCAAAGGTTCGCCACACCTCAAGACCTTCTTCCCTCTCTCTCTCAGTCCCAACAATCAACTCAAATATAGAATTGATGTTCACCTCTCCAACCAGTCAGTAACAACACTGCCAGTACACCAAGTACACAACCGTACTCCAAGTAGACCTCCTGCTCTCTGCTAATACCTACAAATCAATAGACCTTACTCACCATTATAGATCTCCAAAAGAAGCCACACACACCTGCTGACTAAGATCATACAAACATGAAGAACCCCTCTGATTCTCCAAACCAGTACCCACTCTTGGTACTTTGGCACTAGGAGGAACACACCATTGCTCTCTTACTCTCTAAAGGAGCTTATTTTGCTCTCTTACTCTCTAGCACAAGTTTACAATACAACCAATGAGTCTCTTAAATAGATCTCATGCAAACAATAATTAGACACCTAATTACAATAATTAGATCCGCAGCTTCTAGTCTAAATTTGGCACTTGACATGTAAACACTTGGTTCATTAGCTAACTGCTCGTAACATTCACAATCCAAACCACACAGGTGATCGACGTCAGGCCCTGTTTGCCTGGGGGTGCCGATGCCAGCCGGTCTCTGACTGACGTCGATTATCCTGACCGACACCGGTGACTGTAACACTCAGCAAACAATCTACAACCTCCCTAACTCCTCCTATTTGCATCTTGGTAAAGCTTTTAGCTCCACAACCTAATAATATCCCACTTGGAGATAAATAGCTGCACCTGTACCTATATCTATACCCCATCTAATCTATTTCTTGGCTTGTATCCCTCTTCAAGCTCAACCCTGAAGAGCAACCATCACACACCCTGTGATGTCTTTCTTATCATCCAAGTAACCTGCCACATCTGAACCTACATATCCATGTAGTGAAGTCCTTGACCCTACATAACATGTTAACCTGTTGCTAGTCCCTCTCAAGTACTTGAGAATATACCTTCCCCGAATTGGCTCCAAACTCTCTAACAACTCCCACTGCTTGGGAAAACTCAGGTTTACACTAGACCTCATGTGATTTCAAACCATGTTCTAAGCTCAGCTTGAACTGTCTAGCCCTTGGTGTGCTTACCAATTCTGCATTCTGCATCATGAACCTCCCCAACACCATCTTCACATCAGTGCCCACTGGAGACCAAATCTCCATGTCTCTTATGCCAAAGAATTTCACTGCTCCAAATTCTTCATGACATGCCACTGAACTAACCTTACCCTTAGCTCAACACAATAGTTACACTGACATTGATTGAAGCCCTGCTTTGTCATCCACTTGTCAAACCTATACCACTATCTTACAGCTTCCTCAAGACCATATACCTTGGCCTTCTATCTCACGTATCCATTCACTCTCTTCTTTAACTTGGGAATCCATCCGTCTCTCAGTGCTTTCTTCTAGCTGACAACTCTACCAATAAATACCTATTTGGTTCTTCTCCAAGGACTCACACTCCTCATCCATACCAAACTCCCATTGTATCTAGATTCTACCTGCATTGCCTCTTCACATCTTCTTGGTTCTCGACCATCAGTAAGCAATATAAAGAAGGTGAACAATGAATATGAGGTTCACTTACCCTTTCTGACCTCCATATGAGCATTTGAGACTTGTTGACAGCTTGTTCTCTACCTAATATCCATTCCAGTGACCGATCTTGACCATCTCCCAATCTGCTCCTGACTGACATCGGTTCCCTATGACAGACCCTATCTGTCGACGTCGGTCCCATTATCGACGATGGTATACCTATTGCCAACGTCGATCATTGTATGAACAATGTCGATTCCTTCTTCCTGACACCACTAACTCTGTTGATCTACACATGACCGATGTCGATACCTGTCTATTTGACGTTGATTCCTTTTGACCGACGTTGGTATCTGTGTTCGCCTGTGAGTGATGAATTTTTACCCACGAGCTCTCCATGGATCAAAACCCTTTTCATATCAACATAGCCTTGTTCAAAATAAATCAGTCTCCTCAACTGATCTCTATTCGTCATCTCCTCCATGAACACCAAGGCTTTCCAGTTCTTAAGTTTATCAAAGACATATGTCTTCCACTTCAGAACATGCATTCCCCTCCTACATATGTAACCAAGCCTACAAAGCCACATCTCTATAACAGAAGGTGAATCAGTAATATAAGTAGATAGATAAAGGATACCTACTTTCTTACCACTGTCTAATTTAAGTACATCTACTGTGAGAGTTACTGTGCATCTCCCATCACCTAACTTTCCTGAAGAAATTAGACTCATCTCCAAGACTGGTACCTGCATAACCTCATTCAACACATGTGTGTTATCCGTCTACAATTTCAGCTTCACTTCCCCTTTGCCAGTCATTTGACAAGGCTCTCCAACTCCTAAATAAATATCTCCAAAGTCTCCAAAGACATACCCATGAAAAGATGCTCTATTTTGAGCTGCATGGAAAGAGGCAAAAGAATCTGTAAACCAAGATTCTACTTTATCCAGAACATCCTGTGCAACATCCCTTGCAACATTTGCTCCTCCCTGTTGATCTGCTACCAACAAACAATCTTTATTTCCTACTCTTTCTTTCCATCAATCAAACCATTCATGTTATTCAGTTTCTCCATTCATAACTTACTTTCTTCTGCCATTGCTATACTCCCACTCAATCAGAAACCCTTGTGAGTAACTTGTAATCAACAAACACTACCAGATCTAAACCACCTGTTAGTCAACCCAACCAAAAGCTCTGATACCAACTTGTCAGGATCTTGCTCCTCAATTAGAGCACATATGATTACTTCTTGTATTAGCAACTAAACACGGAATTATACCAGAATCAATAAGTAACTAGAAATATGAAACAACATAGGATTTGAGAGACAATACACAATTGTATTAAATACTCAGAAGAAAATACAATAAAGAAGATGTCACTTCTTCTTCCACCTCAAAGATTCACCACACCTCAAGACCTTCTTCCCTCTCTCTCTCGGTCCCAACAATCAACTCAAATATAGAATTGATGTTCACCTCTCCAACCAGTCAGTAACAACACTGCCAGTACACCAAGTACACAACTGTACTCCAAGTAGATCTCCTGCTCTCTGCTGATACCTGCAAATCACTAGACCTTACTCACCATTGTAGATCTCTAAAAGAAGCCACGCACACCTGCTAACTAAGATCATACAAACATGAATAACCCCTCCAATTCTCCAAACCAGTACCCACTCTTGGTATTGTGGCACTAGGAGGAACACACCATTGCTCTCTTACTCTCTGAAGGAGCTTATTTTGCTCTCTTACTCTCTATCACAAGTTTACAATACAACCAATGAGTCTCTTAAATAGATCTCATGCAAACAATAATTAGACACCTAATTACAATAATTAGATCTACAGCTTCTAGTCTAAATTTGGCACTTGACATACAAACACTTGGTTCGTTAGCTAACTGCCCGTAACATTCGCAGTCTGAACCACACAGGTGACCGACATTGGTCCCTATTTGCATGGGGGTGCCGACGTCAGCCGATCTCTGACCGACATTGGTTGCCTTCTATCTATACCCTACCGACGTCAGTTTTCTTGACCGACGACGGTGATTGTAACACTCAGCAAACACTCTGCAACCTCTGTAACTCCTCCTGTTTGCACCCTGGTGAAGCTTTTAGCTCCACAACCTAACAATGGCTTATAGAATACAAATGTGCTAACAATAATTTTACAAGTAATAGTTAAGCTACATTTTTCAAATGGTAAGCAACACTCAATTTGTAGTAAATAATTAAGTGAGGAAAATGATGTATGGAATGGTGAAGAGGAAATTCAACTCATCGAAATATCATAATGGTAAAATATCAATCCTAGTCTATACTAACTTTAGGATGTTTATATTTATTTTTAGGCTTATAAAAATAATAGATTTATACATTTTATCTAGGCTTAGATAAAAATAGGACCAACCATGGCATGATTGGTACAAAAAAGGGTTTTATTTTCAACATTGGCTTATATGCAAGTTATTTGGGATCTTTAACTTTGACAATTATGCATTTATTTTCTTTTCTTTTCTTTAATTTTAAATGATACCCCATATGTTTAACCCCATGAAACTAAGATTAAATAAGGTCTCATCATAGAATGTTAAACATAGGAAAGTAAGGAAATATCCTCCCAATTATAATCCCATTTAAGTAGGAAGATGAGAAGGATCAACACCAAAGGTTAGAAAATGGGAAGAGATGTAATATGCTTACTTTTTTTATATTTTGTCTTGACTTGGCTTTCTATTTACATTATGTATTTTTTTTTTAGTGCAGGGGGTCGGTGTGTGTGTGTGTGTGTGGGGGGGGGGGGGGGGGGCGCGGGGCGGCAGGGGAGTTGTGGGTGGGTTGTATTATCTACTCCCGTGACTTGACCCCATGAAACTAGTAAGATGAAAGGTCTCATCACCAAACACCAAGGTAGATGAGTGAAATAACATGGGTGAAGGATGATAGTGTTAATCTTAGAGGTAGCTAAAGGAGAAACATGCCTTGATTAAGCTTAAAGATTAGGTTGTAAGCTAGAGTGTCTAGTATTTTGTAAAAAAAAATAGGAAATAGGATATATATTACTCAAGTATGAAAATAAATCTTTAACTCAATGTAGTATTTAAATCATCTTTCCAAGGGGATAAAGGGTGATAGTGAAAATGTTAAATGATTTAATTACAATGAGATTTTTTCCATGTGAACTTATAGCTAGATAGTTACCAATTCAAAATAATTAAAATGCATAAACAACATAAATGATAACATAAGGTTAATAATGAAATGATATAAATGTGTAATTTTAGATATTAAAATCTGATTTTATATGACATACTATTCTTTTACACCTAAAAAATACCAATCATGGTTCAACCCTTTAATTCATGACATTTATTCTACTAAAAGCCTCATGTTTTCCATCTCACTATGCTAAATTTCTTATCTTATAGTCTAATCCTAACATTACGATGACATAGATCACCTATAACTTTTAGTCTACATAAAACTTTGGATATATCCTCTACAGTTTTTAAGGGCAATTTCAAATAATTTGGACTTATGCTCCCTAAACTCGACTAGAGAGAATGTTATAAAATTAAAAAATTTCATATATTATAAATAAATTAGAATAGGATTATGGTAATAATTTGGATCTATTCCCCATTTATTGCATTGGAGAGGATTTCAAGTAATAATTTTTTAATAATTTATATTTTTTCTAATATATTTTTTGGAGTTGGACTCATAATAAGTCTAAATTATTTGAGATTGTCTATTTTTGTCTTTTATGACACTAACATCTAGATTAGGACACTAAAATCGATGTTAGTGTCCCTACCTTCCAAATGGTCAAATTTCAAATCTATCAACATATATGGGTTAGCCTATTTATGTTCCTTAACCCTCCCATAGGATTATTTTAAAAGGTGTAGTATAAATAAAATCAAATGTCATTCACTAGCCATCTATAAAATCTAATAAATATATGGCAAGCACCTCTCAAGATCACTCTAAACTACAAAAACTCACTTTTAAAACTGAACTATACAACCATATTCTTCACTATTTAAAAATTAGTCATAGGATTAGCATTCTCATAGGTCAAAATCATTCAAAGGGTAGTCCACGATCATTATTTTTCAAGTTATAACATGCACTCATAAATAGCATATTGTATAATTATTCACACATAAGCCCACATAATGGGGAGAACTACATCAGTCTCTGGCCCTCTTAAAAATATATGGATATGTAGGTAGTGATCATTGATAGAGGAGTATTTAAGGTTAGATCGAATTCACTTGAGCCTACTAACCCATGTTTTTTAAGGTGACATGCCAAGTTGGAGGACCTAAGATTTTGAGAAAAAATTGATTCCAATAACCTATGTGCATGATCCAAGTTGATGACCTAAAATATTATAATGAACCCTAACAAGGATAGGTGGTTGTTCTAGAAAATATTTTAAATATTGAGCCATACATAAGTGTCAAAACTAGGACAAAATAAATGATAGTAGTGTCTAGATCTTGACAGTAATGTTCAGGTTGATAGAGAGTTATTTTATAAAATCTAAAAAATCAATATATATATATATATATATATATATATATATATATATATATATATATATATTAGTCTATCATTTTATACATATTTACATTTCATATCTACCTCTTCACATCATTTAATAAGCTCATTATTATTTCTCTTTCATATTGAAATTTTAAAAATATTTTTTGGCATTGTATCTTTATCTATTTAACATATTCTCAGATTCAACAAATTTATCTTAATATTATAAATTTGAATTCATTTAATTGGAATTAATTTATAATATCTCACTTCATAATTTATTAGGTTATTCCTCCTACCCTTAATTTCAGAAAGGGTCTGAGCCTTCTTGCACAACCCTAGATTGTTCTAGTGTTTTCAACTTTATAGGGTTTCAAAATTAATTCTAATTTTCTTATCATGTTAGAGTATTTGATAGAGTTCATATGTCTCTATTTCCATGTTCTCATCTTAGTATTTGTAAAATTTAACCTCTTCCTCCTCCTAACCCTAAGGAGGGTGAAAAATACTTTCCCTCTAACCAACACCATGATATCACTACTCCAAGGGGTAATATAGTGCATCCTATAGAACCAAATGAAAATAACCAACATATCCTTCTTCAACCCCCTCCACATCCCACATATAATCTAGATAATGTGTGTATGCATATTTAATCTGAAGTACTTAGTGTTTGTGCTTGTGACTCCCTCAAGTATCTAATAATTATTATCAAAAAGCTAATAGAAGAGTTGTAAAGTCAAAATCATTATTTCAGTTCAAAGATCACATCATTGGAAAATTAGGTCAAATATGTAAATAAATCAAAATTTGTTAGTGTTAATCATGCATTTTTTTCTTCATATAGCAATGTTATGTCTAACAATACTTCATATCTAAATGAAAATCTAAAACTAAATACATTTATAACAAGTTATCCAAAAATTATACAAATTTCCAATATGAGTTTAAGGTGATAATATAAGGTAAATGCTTAGAAATAATTTAATCAAACTACCTCCTTTATATCCTTTAAGGAGATTAAAATACTATTAGTCACATCATAAAATTCATTGGCATCATAGATATTGTTGTTTGAATGTGAAGAAAAAAATACAAAAGATAATTGATAGCGATGATATCATCATAGATACATCAATCAAGAAACCCACTCACCTTATGAGTGTCTATCCTAAAGCACAAGTGAAAAAATAGAAAGTATGGGTTGAGAGGATCCTTCCTAAAAAAGTTAGTAGATAATTGAAAATACATGAAATATACTATGAAATTAACAATATATTAAATCAATAAGTTAAACTTCATTATAATTTATAAATTACAAAATCACTTGCCTCTTCAAGGGGCCAACCTCTTTTGAGAAATATCAATACCATAAATTCATATATGTCTTCATTGGCCACAATACTTATATATTAAATCTAATTTAAGTAATTACTACTTCCTATGAATGTGGGATAAAAAAAATTCTCACTAGATAAATTACAATGCATATGCATCCATAAAAACTATTATACTAACAATATAAAGTGAAGGGGTAGGATGGGTTCCTAACATCCACTCCCTCTTAGAAAAAGCTTTGTCCCCAAAGCTTCAAATGTGGAAATTAGTGTTAAATCTGAAATAGTGGTTCCCATGTGGCATCCTCTAGTTGTATTATGTGCCACTAAACTAAAACCTCTATGATGGAGTGAAAGAAAAGTTGGCATGTGCACTTGTATAGGATTGCCTTCAGCTCAAGAAGGATGGATCCTTCATTATCAAGTTCTTGTAAAATAGTCTTCACTCTAATGTTTTTGCCAAGAAAGTTCCTCAGACAAGAGACATGAAATACTTGGTGAACTCAAGAAAAAGGTGGGATCTCCAAATTATAGGAAACCAACCCAATCTTCTAGAGAACCTTATAGGGCCCATAGAACTTAGGAGCTATCTTATGACTCCCTTCGAGTTTTAGGGAGGATTGCTTGTATGGTTACAAGTGAAGAAAAACCATAGCACCTAATTATAAAGTACACTTGAAATGGTGTTGAGCATATTATTATTCCATTCAATTTTGTGTCATATGAAGATTGTCCTATAGGGTGTTGAGGATCTGATCCTAGGTTTAGAGAATCATTTTGACCACTTAAACTGATGAACTAATGGGGTGTGTAGAATAAGCACTAATGGTTCTTGACCATATACTACTTCATATGGAGTCATTTTTGTAGAAGTTTGGTAAGAGTATTTTCCCACCATTTATCAAAGGGGAACCACTTTTCCCAATGATGTTGTTATTCTAAAGTGCAATGAAGGAAAGTTTCCAAGCATTTGTTGACAATTTTAGTCTACCCATTCATTTGGGGATGATACCTAGAACTCATCTTCAGTTGGGTGCCAGTGTATCAAAATAGTTCTTTTCAAAAATGGTTGGTGAAGGTTGCATCATGATCTAAGTTAATGGACAAAGAAATGCCATGAATATAGAAAATTTGGTCAAATAAAATTGATACAACTATGGAGGCAGTGTAGGGATAGATGAGGGCAAAAAATGACTATATTTGGAGAGGTGATCAACCACAACCAAGATCATTATTTTCCCTCTACATTTAGGGAGTCCCTTAATTAAATATATAGAAATATTAGTCTAAATCTTATTAGGGATGGGCAAGGGTTAAAGCAACCCAGGGATGAGTATTGTTTCACCCTTATTACATTGGCAGGTATCACATTCAGCCACCATATATTAAATTGTAATTTTCATTTCATTCCAAAATAATTCACATCATTCCTATTCATAATTTTTGAGAAACCCTGAGTGCTCTATAGATGGAGAAGTATGGAGTTCATAAAATACATCATGTTGGATATATGTGCTCTAGGGAAGCACCAGATGATAATTGTATCATAGAGAATCACCATCTTAATAATAATATAGTACAATAGAGGGTTTAATGGAAAATGGTTGAATAATTTGAGATAATTAGGATTCATTGACATACCCCTATTATATAGTTTCGAACCAATTCAAAATAGGCATGAAAATAGCTGAAAGGGAAGCTTGGTCCACAAATGTGTGAGACAAAGCATCAACCACAATATTGTCTTTACCCTTATTTTAAGTGGTTTCATAGTCATAACCTATGAGTTTAATAAACCATTTCTATTGTGATGGGGTAGAGACCCATTATTCAAGGAAATATTTTAGACTTTGGTGATCAATTTTGATGTAAAAATGATTCACCATTAGGTATGGCCACCAATTTTTTATTGCATATAAAACAACTATCATTTCTTTCTCATATGTAGAGAGTGATAAATTCTTGCCTAAAATGAATTTATTGGTGAATTCAATTGGGAATCCTTCTTGGAGGAGAACAATACCAATTCTATCATTGCAAGCATCATTATCGATAGTGAAGGTCCTAGAAAAAACTAGCATAGTTAGAATAAGTATAGTACACATAACTTGTTTCAATTCTTCAAATGCACACTCGATAGCTTGGGTCCATGTAAAAGTATCCTTTTTCAACATAACTATCAATGGAGCTACAATATTCCCATAATCCTTGACAAACTTGTGATAGTATCCAGTCAGTTTTAGAAAACCATAGAGGCTCTTGAGTGTCTAAAGATGAGGCCAATTTATCATGGTGACTATTTTTTTAGGATCCACCTAAAACCATTGGGTTGAAACAATATACCTGAGATAATCCACTTCATCCTATCCAAAAGTCCATTTAGACTATTTTTCACAAAGATGATGTTCATAGAGAAGTCGCATTATGGGCTATAGATTTTGGAGATGCTCAGACCATGTTTTACTATAGATGAGAATGTCATCGAAGAAGACCAAAATGAATTTCTATGGGTAGGGCCAGAATATTTTATTCATCAATGCTTTGAATATTGAAGGAGCATTATTAAGGCAAAAGGCATGAATATAAACTCATAGTGGCCATCATGGGTGAAAAAAGTTGTCTTGGGGATATCATCCTTATGAAGTTGGATTTGGTGATATCCACAGTGAAGATCTAACTTAGAGAAAAAATGAGCACCATAAAACTAATCAAGAAGCTCATCAATAATAGGGATAAAGAACTTATTATTGATGGTGAGGTGATTAAGTGCATGAAATTAAATGCATAGATGCCATGACAAATATTTTTTCTGAAGAAGGAGAACTGGGGAAGAATATGGGCTAGTATTGGGGTGAATAATGCCTTGCTTTAGTAAGCTTGAATGAGCATCTCAATCTTAGTCTTTTGATGAAATGGGTAGTGATAGGGCTTGATGTTGGGAGGAATGATTCCAAGAAGGAGATGAATAAAATGGTCCTCTAGTAATGAAGGTGGCAATCCCATTACTTTGGAAAAGACATGTGCATACCTATGCAAAATGGTTTGTAGATTAGGAGTGGAGACTATTGATGGTTGTATTTGAATGGAATGGAACTAGGCAATGAAACCATGCGAATTCTTCTTAATAATATTTTATATGTGATGTGAACTAATGATGCTAAAGGACCCTAGTTGTGAGCCTTTCAATGTGAGTTTTTGCCCATTATCTTAAAACTACATCCAAAGTTTAGCAAAATCCCATAAGATGGGTCAAAGTGTATAGAACCATTGGGTACCCAAAATAGCATCACATCTACCTAAGGGCAAAGCAAACATGTTGGAGTGTAAGTTATAATATCTAATAGAGATACACACATTTCAACACTTGTATTTTCAAGGTAATGTGACCCCATTGGCAATCGTGAATTCAAAGTTGAAGCAAGGATAGACAAAACAACAAACTTATTTGGTGATCTGAGAGTCAATGAAGTTATGATTACTACCAAAATCAATAAGTATTTTGAGAGGGAGCTTATTGAATTAACCCATAAATCATATGGTTTGTGGGGTGGTGACTCTTACTAAATCATGGAGAGAGATCTCTAGTTGGTATTCCTAAGAAGTAGGTTCCACAATCAGTGGATTTTTTCTAGATCATCTATAATATCTTGAACATCTTTCTAATCTTTAGTTTCAGGTGGAGATTCCACATCTAATAGGTAGAGCTTTTGCTTCACACATCAATGTCCCTGAGTGAATTTTTCATCACAATTATAACATAGTCATTTGTTTCTATGAGCTTCCATCTTTGCTTCAGTAAAATGCTTGATAGGAGTGGTTTTAGGGGTTAACATTGTTCGAGATCATTGTGGAGTAGTATTTCTAAATGGAGTGAAATTGGATTTGAATTGTTGTTGAGTAGTGATCTTGTCCTCTACCAATTTATCTAACCCTAAGGCTTCTCTCATCATGTTGGGCTAACATTTTGACTTCAGATCAAATTTCATCCTTCAATCCACTAACAAAATAACTCCTGAAGAATTCATCAAATAATCCCTCTATGTGATTGGCTAATTTTTCAAATTTTGTTTGATATTCTCTCATAGTCCCTATTTGTTGAAGTTTAGTGAGTGCTTCTGTGAAGTCATCAAAAGCACTAGGGCCAAACCATTGTAAAATAAGGGTGAAAAAATTGGTCTAGCTTGGCTCATCATAAGCCTTGTTATACCAATGATACCATTGAATGGATTCAAATTCCAAGTGAAAGGATGCAAGTAGAACATTATTGGCATCAAAAGTATTATGTAGACTAAAATATTGTTATGCCTAATAGATCCATCTAGTCAGATCTTCACCATGGAATCAAGGAAAATCAAGCTTTAACCCATGAAAATTATTGGAAGAAGAAAATTTAGTGTCAAAAGAGGACTCTAGATGTTGTCTATTATTGAAGGTGGTATGTTGAAGACTGAGGCTGAGAATTTTTTCATCAAGATCTTTGATGTATTTCTTGAGGGTGGACATTTCATCCTCCATATTTTTTATCCTATTTGGGTTACTACTATGACCTAAATAAGAGCTTTTTTATTGATGTAATGGGTAGGAAAATTAGAGTTAAGACACATTTAGTAAGGAAAGTTTATGATTTGGGCAAATTCGAAAAGGGTAAAGTTACTTATACTAATTTTTTTGCATAGTGGGAGTATGATTGATGAAGGTGAGGGAAATTTTAGGAGTGAAAATGGAAAAACTAGAAAATTTATCAGAGAGGGACAAATAAGTATAAAAGGGAGATGAACACTAATGAAAAATTTTAAGGTAAATGGAAAAAAACAAAATTTATGGCAAAACTAGAAAAACAAAATTAAGATTTATAAGAATTAGGTTTGGAATCAAGATATGGGACCTCAAGGAAGAAAATATGAAGAATGGAATTTTTGGTGTCTGTATAAAGATTGAGAATAAATGAGGCAATAGATGGATAGATATGGTAAAAAAAATTACTCTTCTATCAAATGTCTGATCATAGGTCCCTTGAGATTCTGATGATACTCTACTGATAATTTTTTGAAACTAATAAGATGAAGATTTTCTAGTTTCTATTTTTTGTCAAATGTCTAGCCATAGGTCCTTTGAGAGTCTATTGATACTCTACTGATATTTTTTTGAGACTAATACGATGAAGATTTTCTATTTTTTGTCAATTATCAACTATTTGAATGCAAGTCCTCTAAGAGTCTTATGATACTGTGTTGATTGATGTTTTGAGAGTCTGCTAGAAATAATTTGAAATTGATAGAATGGGCCCCAAGTTTCAATGGTTACCTAAGGTTTTATAGATATCTCTCTGGCCACCAATGCCATCTAAGTGAATACCTCTATCTAAAAAAAATTGGCCATGGGTTTACCTCTAAGTGACATCTCTTGGTTTTCCTCATGGGTGGGAACTACTCAATAGAGAAGGGGTCGTTACCAATTTCATTGGTAGGTCTTCTCAATGGGAAAACTACTTTGGAGTTCCTGTGGTACTCCTCACAATGAGTTTTAGGGATTTCACCCAAGCACTTCCCACAGTTATATAGATAGGTTTTTTTACCCTAATCTAAAATAGATTATTGTGATGCAAAATAGAGTAATGAAATAAAATAGAGTTAAGACTATCTAATAAAAATACTTAAAGGAATTATGTATGAAAATAGAGTTTAGACTTTTTACAAAAATTTGTGGCCCTAAAAAGTGATCTGATACTATATGAGAGGATCCTTCCTAAACAAGTTAGTAGATAAATGTAAATACATGAAATTAACTATGAAATTAACAATATATTAACTTGATAAGCTGAACTAATATACAATGGCTAAATTGTAGAATCATTGGCCTCTTTGAGGGGAAAACATCCTTTGAGAAAGCTCAATACAATAAATTTGTATATGCCTTTATTGGCCACAACACTTAATTATATACTAAGTCTAATCTAAGAAACTAATACTTCCCATGAATGTGGGATAAAACAAAATGCTCATTGGATGACTTACAAAGCATATACATAGTAACTATTATACTAACAAAATAAATTGAAGGGGTTAGATGAGTTATTAACATGGGTATAAAGGATAATTCAAATAAAAAATATTGGAAAACATAAAAAATGGAGAAAGAAAAGATTTTAAAGGCATAATTAAAGTAAGAAAAGATTCAAAAGTCACAATTAGAGCAAGAAAATATTCAAAGGAAAAAATTAGAGAAAAGAATAAAAAGGAAAAGATAGAGAAAGAAAATATTCAAAAGGCAAAGATAGAGCAATCAATGTTACAAAAATATCAAGATAAAAAGGAACAATTACAAAATCAATGTTACAAAAAGAAAATTAAGCAAATCAAATTCAAGATAAGTAAACAAACATCCTTAAAGAAGGATTTTTAACAAAAGAGGTAAAAAATCAAGAAACAATTGACAAACATAAAGTTTAAAATATGGTTACAAAGATGGAAATTACAAGCCTCTCCTCATATCAAGAGCCTTTCACTATCACTTCTCACATAGATGGAAATCAATTTACAGATATCAAGCTTATGGAGTATATGGATACAAATAATTATTCTATAATTTCTTATCTCTCTTAGAAATAAATATCATCACTTGGATCAAAATATTGTATCTCAACATGTATGGGATAAATTAAAATAATATTTTTTTTACTTCAAAAGAGTGCCATCTTAATTTTTGTGTTACTTAAAATCCAAGTGCATACAATTTTGTGTTTCAAGGAGCATGGTTAAAATCAATAGAAGTAATGATTGATTAAAAAAGGTTGCATATCATTCAATTATAAAGGAAATGTCACATCCTTTTCCAAGGATGGAACATCTTTAGAGAAAAATCATCAAAAAGAGGGCATATCTTCAATTAATATACACCTAGATATAATTACTAGCATATCGGTAGAGGCACATGACACAATACACATTGTAAAAGAAAAATAAAAAGGTCAGTCCCACAATATGGGGTAGTTAGATATTCATATCTAAATACAATAGAATACAAGAGTGGAATTTCATAATTTCAACATCAATATAATCTATATTGCTATTATTAACATGAGACTGATTACCCAGAAGATGATTGAAATGACACAACTAATATATAAGATGAATATGGTAATATAATTAAAGGTCATAACACACATGATGTAGGGCCTACATAGAGGCATCCCATTGATGATATAATGGGATTCTAGTATCATATTTTCCTTATACATAACACCTTTTTTAATCTTAATATATACAAAAAACACAAAAAAAATCAAGAAAATACAAAAACATTCAAAGAAAGAAAAAAAAAATGCAACATCCACATGTTTACTAGATTTTTCATATATGTTTTTTAATTTATGTTAGTATATAACATATAATTTCATTTATATACACATATCTTTCATGGGTACTTGAATGTTATACATGCATACACTAGATACATGATACATGAGGATATAAACATTGGACCTTTTCTCCATCTATGTGACACACTACATTGAGAGCATCTATGACAGTGATCATGATTGATACGAATTAAATTATTTTATGATCACTTTAAATTATCAATTTACACTTATACACTAATGCTTACACATGTATATACTCATGCTTACATCTTATATAATGTTTTATATGTTATGTTATAGTAAATTTTTATAACACATGTGTGAAAAAACTAGTATGAAATGCTTATGTCAATTAATTATATTTCATTTATTCATCTTATAATATGGCTTACTTGACTATACTTTTTGTTTGCTACCTTATTTTGAAAGTGGAAAATTTGAACATATTCCTTATGTGTTGGCCATAATGCCACTAATTTATACTTATTTAGGGTGGAGACATTTGAACATGTCTTCCCCTTGAGTGTGTGACATCTAAATATGCCCCTTGTTTTTAATATCATTATACCCCATTTGTGTGACATTGAGTGATCTTTTGGGTGTTCTTGATTATTTTTTGAGCTTGTGCTTACTACTCCTAAACATTTTCATGATCCATATCATGCATCTTAGGAATTTATATACTATTAACTTCATTGATACATCTACTTAGACATGGTAACACTATATTATTATTTACTACACGATTGGTGTGCATATGTCATGGTAACCTTATCCTTTTGACATAAGTTGTAACCATAATGCATTCCCCTCACCTAAAAAGGGGAGGCATATTAGTGGGGGCATGTCATAGAGACATGAATCCACATACACATAGTTGGTAGAATTGGAATAATTTGATATATTTTACATGATTTAGATATATACTTGGGACAAAATATTATGCATTTATCACTAATTTTCATAAATTTGGGACAAGGTTTTTCATATTTGTGATAAATATTATACACAGTTTATAGAATGTAGGTTACCTTTTAACAAATAGTTCAACATTAGATAGATTAGAGATGAATATTACATGAAAATTAACCAAATAACATATAAATATTCTTATTATACATCACTTATATCATATTTGATGGGGGAATGAGCAGGGTTCATTCCTCTTTCATCTTACATTGATTCACCAACCTTTCTAAGTTGCACCAATTAAACCTTTATCTATCTACAGCAATTGTGTCCATTGAGTAGTGTAGTCAATAATAATTTTCCTTTGAGGCCTTGGCACTAATCCCCATTTTGATGTTTAAATCGTAACACCACTTGACCTTGGCTAGACTGGCTAGATTATATTTACACTTGAGTTGTGTGATTGAGATTCAATGCTCCCAATGGCCTTACTAAAAAGTACCCTTGTAATATATTAGGGGCATGATCACCCTCCAATTCAATCTGCACATCTCCAAGTTTTATCTATGAACCTATCTCTCCAATGGTTCAACTAGGAATCATCATCATCAAATCAAATTACCACTGGGAAATATAGTTGCATTGGCACACATGTGTATTCCTTCCTTGTTTTCTTTACTTTTAATGATTTCAATTATTCATTTTCATATTATATAGACTTATTATAATAAAAAATTCTCTTGTTTATATGTAATACATAAACAATAAATTCAAATGGGGCTCAATAAAAATCAAGGTGTGTTTTATACACCAAGGTATGCATTTTTTCCTTTAACCTAGTGATTTCATCTTTATGCATTATTAGATTAAAGTGTTGGGTGAATGTAGATAATAAAATTTATTTTTATATGAAATAATAGTTTTATACACTTTAAAAATACTAATCATGGCTTATCCCTCCATTTCATTACCTTCCCCTACCAAAAGGATCACATTCACCATCTCACTATGCCAAATTACTTATCCTCTAGTCTAATAATATTTTTTTTATGACACAAGTCATTTGTAACCTTTAGTATACATAAAACATTGTTATTATCCTACATATATAGTTAAAAATTATTAGTAAATCTTTTTCATATAGGACACTAGCATCTAGATTAGGGCATTAACGTCAATGCTTGTGTCTTGAATCTAACACTAGTATCCTTACCTTTTAAATAGTCAAATTGAAAATCTATTAACATTCATGGGTCAGCCTATTTTAATAATTTTAATTATTCATTTTCATATTATATAGAATTATTATAATAAAAAATTATCTTGGTTATATGTAATACATAAACAATAAATTCAAACGGGGCTCAATAAAAATCAAGGTGTGTTTTATACACCAAGGTATGCATTTTTTCCTTTAACCTAGTAATTCAATCTTTATGCATTATTAGATTAAATTGGTGGGTGAATGTAGATACTAAAATTTATTTTTATATGAAATAATAGTTTTATACACTTGAAAAATACTAATCATGGCTTAGCCTTCCATTTCATGACCTTCCCACTACCAAAAGGATCACATTCACCATCTCACTGTGCCAAATTACTTATCCTCTAGTCTAATAATATTTTTTTTATGACACAGGTCATTTGTAACCCTTAGTATACATAAAACATTATTATTATCCTACATAGATAGTTAAAAATTCTTAGTAAATCTTTTTCATATAGGACATTAGCATCTAGATTAGGGCATTAGCATCAATGCTTGTGTCTTGAATGTAACACTAGTATCCTTACCTTCTGAATAGTCAAATTGAAAATCTATTGACATTCATGGGTCAGCCTATTTTTATTCCTTAACCCTCCCATAATATTATTTTAAAATGTTTAGTATAAATTCAAATCAAATGTCATTCACTATCCATTTAGAAAATATAATCACTTCTCAAGCTCACACTACACTACTAAAAATCACTTATACAACTAAGTTATACTACCCTATTCTTCCTTATTTCTAAATAAATCAAGGGATAAATATTATTATAGGGATAAATTCGCTATCAAAAATAATGAATTGTGGAACCAAAAACTTGTAAATTATCTAATTCATAATGAATTTGGAAACAATGAATCCAGTGACTAGGTTTAATGGTGTGGCCTATACCCACTTCATAAAATATTTATTAGCTATGACAATTAAATGATGGTCATCAAAAGAATCAAGTGAGAGTATATAAATATATCTAGGCCCCAAGTAGATAAGGGATAAGGTGTGAAAATGTGATGAAATGCCTAAGAGTAACATGGATTTTTTAGGATAAATCTTGGAATTTTGTACATTTCCTTATTACTCTATAACATAATGCTCAATCATGGGCCAAAAATAACCCATTCTATGGATATTTATGGTATTTTCATGACCACAAAAGTGACAACCACAAACATTATTATGAAATTAAAACAAGACATTCTCAGGCTCTTTGAGATCTACAAATCTAAGAGGCATGTCCTCAAAAACTATTCAATATAGGACTTTGTCAAGGATAACATAATTATCCATGATAATTCTAAAGCATTGAATATGTTGATAATTGACACCTTTAGGATAGGTATGGTCAACCAAGTAATTTATTATGTATACATACCAGGAAACAAAAATATTTTTCCTTTAATAGATTTGTGGTTGGCATAAGTTAACTCAAAAGCAATTAGTAATGTGATAAAACAACTAGTATTTTTTAGATAAAATTGGTTAAAATAGAAAGGTATGGAGGGCCTAGGATTTTATGATGATCATAGTCCCTTTATTGAGCATATAATATCTTTATCATTTCATAGTAAATAAAATAGCTAGAAACTCATTCTATTCTTAAGTATACCTATTTTCATGCTCATATATGGCTTATTTCATTAAAATAAGGAAATAATTGATGAATTAAATAGATGCTATCTACCATAATCATCCTCTTCAGCTAACATGCAAGAAAGAGACACTTTAGTTACTCTTATGAAAAATATAAGGGGTTAATTAGACTTAGGTGGCATAATATTTGGTGGATTCATAAGAAATAATTTCACAAACTCTAATGTGTTTTGACAATCTTAGGTCTAGGTAAAAAATCTCTCCATTTAAAATATATATATATATATAATATGAACTATGTACATGAGATTGGGTAAAAACCTTTGAATTTACGTTATCTTTCCCATGAATGACCTTGTCCTTAATTTTTCCTTAAGGGAAGACATCTCAATAATATCACAATTTTTAGCAAGATTAATGTCGATCCCATGCTTGGAAATTATTTACCCTAAAATATTTTAACCTATGACTCCAAAAACACATTTATTAGGATTTAAGTGTGATTTCATATTTAATAATGTAGGAACAATGATGCGTAAGACCTTAATATGATAAATTTTTAGGATTTCCTTAAAAAAACATCTATATAAACCTCTACAAATTTATGAATGAGGTTATGAGAAATGTGCATCATGGCTATTTGAAAAGTTACATCAAAATTATTAAGGCCAAATGTCATGATCATAGTATAAGTTTCCCAAGATGTGGTGAAGAAAGATTTGCTTTGATTTTCTTTATAAATATGAATTTGATTATAGCCTAAAAATCCATCCACGAGAGATGACAACTCATATCTAGTTTTGGCATCTACAATAAAATATACATATGGGATATGAAATTAATCTTTAGGACATGCCTTATTTATATATCTAAAATTGATACATTTTATACTCTTTTCAATCATTTTAATCATATGGATGATATTGGATAGCCACATAATGTAGTCCATAAAACTAAGGAATCATATTTTGAGGAGTTTGATCACTTCATTTTTTACCATCAATGAAATTTTTGTATTCAAGGACCTCAATTTTTGTATGATGGTTTTGGAATCATGTTTTATCACTATATTATGGACCACTACTTCAAGATGAATTCCCATCATGTTCTATTAAGAAAAGCTGAAATATTTTGAAATCTCTATGAGAAGTTTCTTATGGTCTTATACCTCTTCAAGTGAGAGAGAAAATTCAAGCCTAATAATATTATGTTGTTATTCCATGTCAATGTTAATATCTATTTTATCATTTATTAAATAAACATTACCTTGTTCAAATTATTAAGGGGTGAGTAGGAGATCTAAAGTTTCACTACCTGCTTCAAAGACTTCATAATTTTCCCTAGAAGAGTCATAATATTCAATCTTAGAGTAAGACTCATAATGTTTAGATCCAATGTAGGATCAAGGGTGAGGAACAAGAGAAAACCCCTTTTATTGATGCATCTTAAGAATTCATCATAGGCTTATAAAAACTCCATTATCAATTTTTAATTTATAAAAAAAAATCCATGGTAAGATATTCATCCAAATTTTCCACATGGGAAAGAATTTCATTACTAGACACATTTTTGAAAAGTAATTTGAGTCTCATAGACAAAAAAATAAGATTTTATTATTTCATAATAAGGAAGAATTGTGAAGAAGAGGAATCTATTGAATATATAATTTGTTCTCATTTATGGGCATGGTTTTTATGGATATAAAATCAAACTCTTTATAAATTTTGCATGCATCCTTTATATAAAGATGAAGCTTATTTGGCTTTGGTTTGATAAACTTTAGAAACCTATTTAGCCACCAATTATGAGTCTCCTAGAACCCTAAGGTTTTTAACATATAATATTTTAGCAATTAGTAGTCCTAAAATTAAGGCTTCATATTCATCCTTGTTATTGGTATAGTTAAATTCCAACCTAAATACAAAATTCAAGATTGTTCCTTCAAGGGAGGTTAAAAATTTATCCTTCCCTAGTGCCCAAATGACATTTTGCCTCATATTAATGAAGAGTTTTTTTATTATTTGAATGGAAATGATTATTTAGATCTTGAGGAGGTATTTATTCATGCCAAATCAAAAGCCTCCAAACCTAAATGCTTGTGAACATGATATCTCCCAACCAAATATGGATCAAACGGGAGTGTGATAAGTTTGTCTTTATCTAAGATCTGTATAATTTTGTTCATTAATTTTTGGACACGGTTTCCAATATTTTGGGATTTTTTCCACCCTTTTATATGACCTAAATGAATTTATCATTAGTATTCTTACCTTACCAAGTTTTGACATCTTTATAATTGACCTTTGGAACCCATTTAAAAACTATTTCAAGTTATTTTTATTTTACAAGATGAGAAGGTTTATGTATTTCAATTGTTCAGGAGATGGTAGTCAATGAGGAGCCTAGGCATTTTCTTAATATTATCCTAATACACATAAAATGGAATTAAATCACCTTAGAAAATGAAAACCTTTCCAATATGTATATATTTTATCTCTTAAAATAAGTTTTAAGGGATGGTCTTTATTCAGTGAATCCATGGCCTTTCCAAGATTGTGTTTTAATTTATCTCATTGTCTATAACATAGAATTGAATGAGCATTGTTTTAGGTCCCAAGGCAACTTTTAAAACTATGGTTATAATGGAAGAATATTTTGGGTTGATTTAACATCATATGATGTTTCTAGTTTATTAAAAATTCTCTCATCATAACCCATATATTGGAGAAAAGATAATGGGGCCGTATAAACAACAACCCCGACATCAACAATGGATCTCTTCAAATTATTTATATAAATCTACACTTATAAATATAATGTGGTATTTCCTCTCATTTTCATATAAGAATCGTAATTTAACCATCAAAAATAAAATAAATACCCAACATTTATGAATTTTATCTAGGGGGTACATATTTAGATCGATATGGTTTATTTGAGCTTAAATAGCTAGGGTAATTGTATTAAGATGAAAAATACCTAAGGTTTTGACAATTTACAAGTGATGGAAAGATAAATTCTAAAAAATCAATAAATAAAATTTGGAAAAAGGTCTTTATGAAGTTTGAAACAAGATCATAAGTCCAAACAGGTTTGGTTGTTCCTTAAACTTCAGCTTTTAGAGCATTCATTAGAGATGGAGTTTTTGGTTGATATTCCCTAGTAAGAGTGACAATATATTATTCCTCATTATTTTAAAAATATACCCAAATTATGAGTATATCCTTCCCTTGAGGACATAGGTAAGGGGTGACATTGGAATTTGTTGGAGTAGAAGTCAAAGATTTTGCATCATGGGTTCTAGTTGGCATGGGCTAGCTAGGAGGATTATCATGTGGTGTGTTTTAGTTATATTAAGTTTGATGGTTTGATAAATTATTTTAATATATAAATACATTAATATTTTGTGGTGATACAAGACCTATTTTGAGAAGGCTATGGGTTCTCATTGAAACTTATCATTAACATATAAATAAAAAAGTGTCATTGATATTTAGGGATTCTTTTAGTATAATTATTATGTTCTATACAACTATGAGTATCATGGTCAATTAATTGATTAAAATATGTTGGAATCATAATCCTTTGGTATTTTCATTGATTTAAGTTTTGGTTATAAGTTTGATTTTGGTAAAAGTATTAAGTTTGATGCTGAATGTTTGAGTTTTATTTTCATTTTAATATTGATTTTACTATGGTAATGAATAATTTAAATCTACAAGATGGATAATAGCCATGGTATTGGATTTTCTTTGATTCATGTTCTCATTTTTACTCGTGTTGTTACTATTTTTGTTTTTATTATTGTTAACAATGTTGTTCTTATTAACTTATTTATAACACTGTCAATAATGGCATTACAATTAAATTTTAAAACTTTGTGCCTTTTTATAATTTTGATAACCCCTACTATTTTAATTTGGAGTAGTAATCATCTCATTGGGCCCATATTTTTATGGCAAATATCCATGGTTGTTTGTTCTATCCTCAAAGCACATTCTAATGATGATTCATAAGATCGATAAACAAGTTTTTGGATAGTGTCCTTGGTTTTGATATTAATAGAATAGAGGAAGAGATTGCATAATTATCTTTGATACTTATTATAATAATTTGAATAAGAGTAGATAAATTTATTTCACCTCATAATGAAATAGGAAACATAATCATTAGGATATTGTTTGATGTGAATAAATTATCGTATAGCAATGTGAAGTAGTTTGTTCATGTCAAAGGCCTTGGAAAATTTAGTAACGATTTATTTAAATGAATGAATATAATACTTGGGGGTATGATAGTAATAATACAAGTTTATTCCCTCAAAAAATTTAGGAAAACAAATTTCCACTAATACATTCCAAGGGAAAAGCTTTATAATCATAATGATGTGGGCTTTGACATGAACATTAAGATCTCCCTCTCCCTTGTATTTAAGAAGTTTAGGAAATTGGGGTTTTAAGAGAACACCTCAAATGATGTGTTAAATGGGATATTTAAACTCATAATAATTTCCCATTCTGTTATAATTTTTTGAAGAATCATCTAATTAGTTTGGAGTATGGAAAATTGGATAAGTAGTTTGAGAAAAAATTTCTAAGAAAAAATGTTTTCTTTCGATTCAGTGGAGGATAGTAAGTTGATAAATAATCATCCTACTAAGTGGATTTGGAATACATATGAAAATGTAGTAGTAAAGAGATAAAAATGTGAACACTATTTATCACATGAATAGGTGAAGCATATGATGGAGAAGTACCAGCCAATACATGGATATGTGGATCATAATAAGGTGGAATACTAGTAGGTATGCAGTTGTGAGAAACTAAAGAAGGAAGTGTGATAACAGCCATACTATTAGGATTTATGTATGAAAGAGGGGTATTAGTAGGAGAATAATTATTGAGAGTATAAAGTGAAGGTATGCAGGTATACATGTTATCAAGAGCATTGTAATAAAAAAAAAACTCCTAGATTTTGGTAAGATAGAGAATTATTTATAAAGGGATTAACCTAATTTGAAGAAGGTTGGTGAGGAGCTGATGGATTTTGGATATAAGTATAAATATTTTTATTATTAAAATTAATCATAACTTCTTGATTCAAAATACCTATTTGATAGGAATATTTATTGTTTTATAGGTCTCAAATATTTCTCACTGAGATAGAGATGAAATCATTTTGATTAAATATAGAAATTAGTTCTAACACCTCCCTTGTAGGAAGTCTAGAAGGAAGAGGATGACAACCCATAATGAATTGATATTTCTTTGGTTATTTATGAGGAATAAATTTATATTTTTGATATTATTTAGATTAGAAATATTTTAACTAGGATAAAGAGGAGATGGTTTCATTCTAACAAGTCCAAATGTTATCATCTAAATCATTTCATTGTATTGATTGGATCTTGGGATCCTCCCAAATTCATATGGTTTGAAAGATAATATGAGGTGTGTTAAAAACACATTGACACAAACTACCCTAAACATTTAAATTCATATCATTTGACTCATGATAACTATTGTAAATCTTTGAGGATTCTCATAACTCTTCTAACACCAAACTAGATTTGGTGTGTGTCATGAAGGAGGAAAAGTAGTAGAAAGGAGACAGATTGTCAATCCTCTAACTAGTTTGATCGTGAACATTATACCAGATCAATAATGAAGTTTCATCTTGGATTCAAATATTGTTTATAAATTCATCTAATCTTAAGGTTCTATTTATATACTCACCAAACATATTTTATGGGTCTATGAACAAGCACAAAATAAATGGAAGAGAAGAGAGATGATTTAAATAAAAGGGGAAAAGATGGGAAAAGAAGGAAAAGTTAGTTTCATGTTAAGTTAAAAATATTTATACATATATAAAGTAACATGCCAACCTTACGCATTTGAATTCAAAGGGTTAGGATGAGACCATCGAAAGAAATATGAGTTAATTTGGTTGATGATCTAGCTAAATGGGTTGAATGGGATGAATAGGTTAGGATAATTGAAATAGACATACTTGTTCAATAGGTTTGGATATCCATTTATGATTATGGACTATATGCACTAATTGGTGTGCTTTTTTATACTAGCATTATTCTTATACCTCATAATGTTTATTTTGTATAATAAATTATCTAGCGATGAAGCCTCTAGAATGGCAAGAATCTAGGAGAACTATATATCATAACTCTTGGTCACTATTGTTTTCTTTGAATGGAAAAAAATTCAAATTGAATTACCCTTCTTATTTTTTTAACTCAATTAGGTTGGTCTCATCTAGGCAATGTCATTTAAAAAGTGAATAAATGGTATGAGGCTAGACCCAAAGATGAATAATCGAATTAAATGTGAAGGTTAACTATTTGACAAGATAAAATATGAATATGCCTAGATAATTGGGATTTTTATAATCTATTTTTATTGTTTTTGCCTTGAACTGACTAATTATCCTATCTTATGGGGGAATGGATTTGGGAGAAAGGCCTCTATCTAGAGATTAGATTTAGTATCACTTTGAGTGTTTTTTACTTGAATGGGGGTGAATAATCATGGGAAACCTACTATATTTTGTGGACATTATTATTCTAGTAACATCATTCAAGGATTTGGGAAACAATGTGTTAAATGGTGATTAAACTAAAAGTCAAATGCTGATTTTTAAATGTGTGTGTGTGTGTGTGTGTTTTTAGTTAAAATTTTAGGAAATGAATATTTAAACTAAACAAATAACTAGAATGAATTCATTATAAAAAAAATAATTAACATGTAACAAATAAAAAAAAATTATATCCAATTAGCTTTTAACTAATCATATGTAAAATAATGTGACCAAAACTATCTTTTTTTATCTTTTTAAAATTATGCATGCAATGATAAATTGATTTTAATGAAATTACTTAGTTTTTTTGTAAAAATGGAATAATATATAACAAAATTAAGATAAAAATAATCATATCCACAACAATAATTGATGAAAGTGTAAAATATTTAATAAATATGACTAATACACTTCAGTGGGGAAACTTCCATAATAATACAATACAGACATAATTTTAAATATGATGATCAAATACTAACAACTAATTCCTATATATACTATAATTAACCATGTTTTTTCCATAGGTTGACCTTACTAATAACATAAATAAATACGATATGATAATATGAAAGGTATGTAAGCCACAATTCATCCACACATATCCCTAGATATGTGATAGGTTAAGGGTGTATCATACCCCTCACCTTCAAAAAAATGTTTCCCTAAAGTTTGAATTAAATTAAGATGTTGTAGGAAATATTAATCCTCCCATGTTTAATTTTCATGATTTAGATTCTTCTACTGATCAAATAGTCCTTAATCTCTCTTGTTCACAACCTTTTAGTGTGCATGTGAAGGATATCCTCAGGGTCCATAATGACTCTAATTTATTCATACATTTATAATAACTTAGTCTAGGTATAAACTCTTTGTAAAATTACCTTATTTAAATAATATACTTTAAATATAATATGTATGTGAGTGAACTAGGGTAGTTCCAGTTTGTATCCCACACTGCCAATTTTATGTAGGATTTGATAAGGGCCATAATATTATGGAGAAATTTTTTATCCTTTTTATTTACTTTAGAGACATTTTATTATCTAGATACAACCACATAAATACCCAATTTCCTATGTCAAAATTCATCTCATTACAGTGTTAATTTACTTGTTGCTTCATTTGATTATGTGCCATTGTTAAATTCTATCTCAAACTGACAAGTACATGGTATTTATGTTGATTGTGTTATTAAACAACACAAACTTTGAGTTGTACCTTAAAATATTAAGTGATGGATTGGGGATGATAACCATAAATTGATAAAAATGGAGACGTTTTAGAAGAGTTATGAACTAAATCTATACAATATTCTTCTAATGGTAGCCAATAAACCCATTGTTCATGTTTATCTAATACAAAACAATAGAGATACCCTTATATGAATTTATTAAACACATTTTTTCCCATCATATTGAGGAAAATATTATGAGCTATGAGCCAACTAGTTACCCATACATGTGAATAAATTAGTCCAAAAATTATTGGTAAAGATGGAATCATAATAAATTATAATGATATTGGGAGTACCATGCAATTTTTGAACTATATTGATAAAAGAAATGATTACTATATTGATAAAAAATGGTTGTCATAAGGAACAAAAAGGAGTATATTTTTTTATCCTATCCAAAATTACCATGTTGACATTTTTACCTTTATACCTTGGTAGCCCTATGGTGAAATCCATGGAAACCTCCTCTCACCTCTAGTTAGGGATGGATGAAGGTTGCAGAAGACCCGGTGTCTTAATTGTTTCACCTTTTTTCTATTGACACATAAATCATTATTTCAAAAATATATATATATCCCCCTTGATTCCTTCCCAAAAGGAATCCTACATGATTCTATGATAGGTTTTCAAAAATCCCTAGTGCCCCCTATTAGAGATGAAAGAAGCTCCTAAAATTTCTTGTGCTTGAGGATATAATTCTTACATAGGTATAATCTATATTTATACTGTGACTCATTCCATTTTCACTAGTTTTTTCATAAACACCAAAACACTAATAAAGATTATGAATTATAACCTATGTATTCTTGTCAATCTCCCATTCATATCTTACCTCTTCTAACCAATTTATCTTCCAAATGGTCATTACATATAACAATGCCTAAATTGATCCATCCCTCTTATATAGTGTATATTAAACCAAATTATATTTTCCTTATCTCAAGACTATTTCAAAGACATATCCCAACATTTTAGTCACCCATTTTTTTGTTTTTATGATGACAATTTTTGTTATAAAAAATGTTTTAGACCATCATGATCAGTCTTTACCTTAAAGTGTCAACCCATCAGATAAGTTATCCATTGCTTGAATGTATGAAAAATAACCATTATCTCTTTCTCATAGATTCGATTGATCTGATTTTTTCCCTTGAGTTAACAAATATCAAATGTAATGGGTTTACCTCCCTATATGAGCATTTCCCCCAAGCCATATCTTGATGCATCACATTTAACAACAAAATTTTCAAAAAATTTATGCGTATCCAAAATTAGAGTGGTGGACATAGACTCTCTCATCTTCTCAAATGTCTTGGTATTTTTTTCATTATAATGGGAGTCATATTTCAACAAGGTTATGAGTGAAAATGCTTTGCTATTGTAATTTTTTACAAATTAGAAATAGCAACCTGTTAGCCCTAAAAACTAGTGAAGGTTCTTGAGGGTATTTTTCACTTGCCACTTCATCATATATTTCATATTCGTAGGGTATAACTTTACTCCTTCAGGTGAAACAATATGACCCATGTACTCCATCTCTTAGATTCCAAAAGCACATTTGGAAGGTTTGACATAAATTTGATGTTGTTCTAGAACTAACATTATTATTTCACATGATTCAAATTTTATTCCCAAGTTTTATTGTATATTAGGATGTCATAAAAAACACCAACATAAACTTCCTTAAAAAACCCTTTTAAAAAATATTCATCAAACTCTAAAATGTAGATGGTGCATTTGTGAGACCAAAGGCATGACTATAAACTCATAATGACCTTCATGAGTTCTAAAAGTTATTTTAGTGATATCTTAATCTATGATCCAAATTTTCTGAGAACCAAAATGAATATCTAGTTTTGATAAAATAAAAAACCCCATGTAATTCATCTACCAAATTATCAATTAATAGAATAGGCGTATATACCCTAATTTGGTCAAGCAACTACAAGTACTATGTCTTTTGTTTCTCTTTCACATGATGGTCTTAGTGTTGAATTTATCCCTTATTCAAATGCTTTTTTGGGTCTTTTGATCTTTATTATGTTTTATCTTCCCTATTATTTCACCTCCAGTGGTCCTAAGTCACCTCCTCCTATTCATATGGGCCCCTAACCTGTCTTGCTTGGTCTTAACTATATTTTAGGCCTCAATACACTAGCACCATTTTTAGGATAGTAATGCCATGTGGAGCTAGTGTCCAATTATGGATCTAGTGTTCAATGGTCATTTTATTTCATGTATTAGGTCCTAACTCTACCTTAAGCCTTATCTTATGTTTTTATCCCTATTTTACTTATCAGCCAATGAACAAGGTCTTACATTAAAATCAAATTTACTTCTATATAAATATCCTTAGAATTCATTTTACATCTAGCACTTACTATTTTTTCACATACTTACATAAAATCAACCAATAGTAATGCTCAATTCTTTGAATGCTACTCGATTATCACATCTAGACATTACCTGCTTAATCAAAGAAGGGCCTAAGTGAAATTGATTATAGCACATGTGTAATTTGATTATTCATGTTCCCTAAGGGATAAATATATGTGATCTAAAACCCCTAGCATTGGGGTTAATGTAGTCAATAACTAGGAGAATAGGGGTTATTTTCCATGCAGTCATAACATCTCACAACCCAAGTTTTTCCTTTAATTTACATTTTATCCAATTGTTGTTTCATGTGTGTAGGTACTCACTAGGGGTTTAGAAGATATTCAATGAAAACAATGACACAGGGGAGCTTTTTAAAGACATAGAACCACCTATAGGTCCCCCAAAACCTCTTGTAGCTTTCTTAAAAGTTCTAGATAGATCCTCTAGAGAGGGACATTAGTGTCATAATTGGACACTAGCTCCACATGGCACTGCTATCCACATAAAGGTACCACTATATGAAGCTATATTTTAGATATAGTCATATAATGAAAGGCTTTTTCTTATTTATCCAGCCTATTTCAACCTCTTGAGCCACAAAATACCTATTTTACTCCAGATAAGTGTTCTTTCTCTATATCCTTGTTATTTTGAGAAAGGTTTGTCAAATCAATTATTTATAGTTTATTATTATACTTAGAAATTTAACAAAATAGGATTTACATTCACTAAGTCCTAAAATGTTAAACCATTTGGTGAGCATGTCTTACTTCAAATAGTGCTTAAAACTTTAGTTTTTCCTAGGGTTTACTTTATTCTAAATTTTTTTCACTAAATTAGGGCTATAAACTTTTATTTTTTCATGATTTTTGGCATAACCTAGATCATTAAAATTATTATTATCTTAGGGTTTTATTAATTTAATTTGTTTCAACACAACCCTCATTCAAAACCCCAGATCCATATACTAGGTCCATATACATCCAAATACTAACAATTAGGGTTTCAATTACAATCCTAATTTCTTCTACAACTTGGGTTAAATTTTTCTCATAGTTTCACATATACCTATGTTATATTAAATTATACCTCTTGTGTGCTTCATAGTCATCATTTACATTATCTTCTTTGGAAATTTTAAAATGGATTCTAAGAAGCTTTCTACACCTCACCTAGTTAATGAATTTATGGTTTTTCTCCTAATTATAATAATGAATGGACAAGTTTTCAAGATTGGAAATTAGAACATGATAAGGATTTCATTTATAATTATGATGATGAATATTGTTGTAATGATGGATATGAGAACTAATATGAGCATGTCAATGAAAATATTAATGAGGATTTACTAGATACATCTTCTTCTCTTTCCTCTCCCTCCTCTCTTACACCTAAAAATAAAACTAAAAATATAATGCAAAATAACCTCTTGTTGGTAGTTCTTTGTTCCAATGTGATCCTAGATTTTTAAATACTTTCACTAACTCTTTATTCAAATTAAATAAATATAAATTTAATACACAAAATTTACTTTTACATGATTCAAGTAATGTAGACAAGAGTAATGCATCTTATTCACCCTTCTCAATTAAATTCAAAAAAACATGTACCAATGATATTACACCTTCTACCAATGCACAAACTAAGGTAGAAAAAATTAATTTATCACATTGTTTTACATTCCAATCTTAATGTAATGATTCTTTGCAACATATTGATAATGCAAATGTCTCTAACTCTTCTCCTACATGTCATAATATGAAAAATGAAAACATGATTGTTGTTTCTTATACCCTTAACTCCAAGATTTAAAGTAATAATCATTCATGCACTCCACATATATCTAGTGAAGAACTGCATTGCATTACCACCATACATTATGACATATTGCATAGCAGTAAAAAGTTAAAATCTTATCTTACTCTCTCTCGCTCTCTCTCTTAGTGAGAATGTGAATGATACTTATTCTACACTTACTTCTACAAGTGAATTAAACTCCAATTTTTATGAACCTTGGAATAATAATGATTAATATGATTATAGTGAAGAAGACATGGATTTTACACCCTCTGGTTCTCCTCCTACTTCACCTATTTATCTTGTTCAAACAAATGCTAGGTCATATGTTAAAAAACAACATGCACTTATTCTTATGTTCATAGTTTACATAACTTAAAATTCGCATGATAATAAAGTAACTTATAGTACATTAGAATGTGACACTTCTTTGTAAATTAAAAAAATAAGAGATACCAATGAATCTCCCTCAACCCCCTTTAATATAGTAGAACATGTTTATCAATGTAACCTAAATGAGGGTGATAGCTCATTTCCATCTAACTAGGTCCAAGATATCACACATCCAAATGCTACACAAAGCAAACCAATCCACACTAAAAAAGGTTACCAATGGCTAAGATAAATAACAAAATTTGAGAATTAAATGAACCTCTTGATGATGCTAATATACCTTCATAAGAGGTAATGTCCTTGATGCATGTTATGGGTGATTTACAATAATAAGTACACCATATCACATTGGAGAGTAAAACATATCACGTATGGGTGGATTTTTTATGCCATCCATAATAATCTCATGCCACACAAAATTTTCAATGCAACATTGTCATCAAATTTATAGATACTAGCATTACATGCATCTCAAAGATAATAAGAAAGCTAGGACATATGTCACTAGAATTTTTATTATCTTATAGTGTTTTTCTTAGACTTTATAGGGTTGGGCAATAGAGTGATTTCATCATTCACTCCCTAGTGGTCCACTATACACATACAATGAGTTAGAAGAGGTCTTTCTCATACATTATATTTAAAATAAGGGACCTCAATTCACATATGAGAGGTTGCCTTCACTACACCAGGTATAGTCAAAAATAGAAAATGAATACATTCTAAGATTCATAACATGTATGCATTAATTAATCTACCAGTTGGTAGATTTAGAGGTAAAATACCTTGTTTTTAGATGCCTCATTCTTATTAAAGATAAATTTCTATATGAGACATAAAAATAATTTAGACATATATGTTACATAGATTTAAGATTATAGAAAATTTTGGGACTCATCAAGATACAATTAGAGACATATTTATATTTAGATCTCTCATAATCACAACCATTTAACATGGTACAAGAACCTACTCCACTCTTGATTAAGAAACTAGTGGAATAGAAACCACCAATAAAAATACTCCACAAGGGAAAAGATCCACTTCACAAATCACCTCCTACATTGAGTAGAGCATAGGACAAACACATAGGGGTTATATACTTTTTGGATAGGGATAGGCCTCATGACATCTTTCTTTTATTATTAGATAAGGAGATGATCACAATTCTTCCTACTAATCATCATCTATCACACCATTTCCATAGGGTACAAAATAAGACATTAAAAATTTTATAAGATAAATGAACATTCAAATAATCACTGTTATGCACTCTGAGACCATAATGACCAACATATCAATAAATTCATTAAAGCATTCACATACAAGGCACTGATATCTCAGTATCTTCAATCTCCTAGATCACACTCCTCTACAATAGACTTATCCCAAGATGTTGCCTTTAAGGATCCATTGGTTACTCATCATATGAGCCATGTGGTTTCTAGGACACCTATTTATGAGTAAAATTATGCACCATAGATTTAATATAGATGGCACATAGTTCTTAGATATCAAATCAAAGTCTTAGTTCACACATTAATTGAGATATTTGGAAAAAATCATAAAGATCAGATTAAAATCTTAGTTCACATACCAATTAATATATTTGAAAATAATCATAGACATCAAAGAATCATCCCATAGTTAATCAATATATTTACCATAGATCATAGAACTCAGAGCATAGTTTCAACATGATATTCAATTAATCTCTTTACTATAAAGTATACACACCTAGCCACTAGCAATGTATTACACATAATTTCAATTCTAGATTCTAGTTCTACACTGGCACACCATGAACATTTTGGTTGTTTGTTCACCATGCCACTTGGGTTCAGATAGTACATATTATAGTTACATGATCTACATTTAGATATCCTATGAAACATTTTTATAACTTATATCGATAAATGCCATTCCTATTCCACTACACATGTCTACTTAAAACATCTATAATCAGATAAAAACATTCATTACCATTACTTAGACAAATACCATATACCAATATCACCATTTAACATAGTCAAAATAATTAAACACATGTAAAAATTCACAATATAACTACATCAAGATGCCAATATACACATTACCCATATAACAATAAACATCCATATATATATATATATATATATATATATATATATATATATAAAACTCATAACATTGTTTCAACACAAATATTTTACATCAATCAATAATATGAGCATGGACACTAGGATCAACACTTTCACTCTCACTCTTATACATATCTATGTTATAAATGGAGGCCCCATTATCCCTCTGTGACCTTAATTGATGAATCTTTTTACTCTCTCTCTCTCTCTCTCTCTCTCTCTCTCTCTCTCCTCTTCTCTCTCTCTCTCTCTCTCTCTCTCTCTCTCTCTCTCTCTCTCTCTCTCTCTCCTCTCTCTCTCTCTCTCTCTCTCTCTCTCATGATACATACCCAAATTGAACCATACACTCTCAAAATCTCTTGTTCTAGACATATGTAATCATCCACTATCTAGCTACTTCCCCACCAAGGAGAACCAAGTATGGTCATGGTATATCTCTATAACTCTACATGTGCATCATAACTATCCACAATTTCTCACCTTACTCCATAGTAGCTATAGAATCTCAATCAAAAAAATAGGGCATGAACACTAGCAATGTCCATGGCCCTCTCCACTGATTCATAATCCATACCACCATCAAGAATATATCATGTCAGAACATAGATCACAAACTTGATGATAGTCTCCTAATACTCATCATCACCTGAAGCAACACATACCAACATAATGCATTAGATTCTTAACCAAGTAAATAAGTAACAAAATACATAGAATATACAAGCATATAATAACAACTACCATTAACTATCCTAAGTGGCTCCACATCTAGTACATCCCCTATAATAATCCCACCTCTTAGAAATTTAGATGCCCATATATGAACTCTCCACTAGGATATATATGCATCATTAGCTCCTACATCATACACATCTAGTATGTCAATCATTGGATCATGTTCTATTAATGAGATTAGTGATAACCCCCACAGTCAATATCTAGGACTACTACCTTGCCTCATTAGAGCCCATCTCACTTGGTATCTAACCTAATGGTTATGTATCTAACAACTCAATCAAACCTGTCTCACTTGAGCCTCATCCTTAGGCCATCCCTCATATCCCTTGTATGGCTCTAAATAATGTCTTCAGCCATCAACCTATTTAGCACATGATGACACTTCATCATGGCTCCTCTTAGGCATGTGGGTCACTTGAGTCTACCTCTATGTGAATAAATATGGATGGATCCAATCCACATCATAAAGGCAATGTTGGTCTACTCATCACTATATGAACATATGCCCAATAGTGTAATAGTGTGGAAGATATAATACATATGACACACATCTCCTACATAATATGGTATAAATCTCAATACAGTTAGGATATCATAGTATGCCCCCTGAGTATACGGTATCATACCTCTCTATATATTACACTATTTAATGCATCATATGAGATAGACACCCCACTCCCAACTATAGACACAAATGAAGTCAATAATATTGATAAGAATGTATACAACCACATAACATTTTCTATGATAATCAATGATAATAATATATCACTATGGTTCCCTATATGATGAGTCTTTGTATGCATAGTATAAAAATACCTAATGACCCATTTTATATCTTGATCACTAGATCCTCCTATAA